>JARYHS010008074.1:211174782-211300284 GCA_031002005.1 Vandiemenella viatica | reverse complement strand
TGTTTAAGGTCTCGTTCCACCGTTATGCACAATATTATTATTGCTAACACTTCAAAAATTGTTTAAATTTGTAGCACTTAAATGTTAATCACGAAGGATGGTATCCTGCAACGTGTCAGTCCTTGAATAAAAGATGTAGTACAACCCTTGAAACCGTTAACTCTCATTCAAATTTATATTTCAAAATTCCGATCCTAGCTTTTCCACTTGTTTGCTCGAATCTTGTTCATCGGAATAGTCTGAGCAGACGATTCCGTTCAACAAGTGCTGTGTAGAATGTGGTTAACAATTTATCATCACCATAAAATATTCTAGTAGCAGCAATTCCGTAACTAGATCAAAGTTATCAGTCATTTCCGCCTTCATAGTCAACTTACAGATTGGCGGAACCGAGTTCCTCATGCGAAACACTGTGGTTAACGGCTCTCTTAATTGCATGTCTACAACTTGATACCCTGCGCTTCCAGCATAGTGGTTAACGGCAAATAAGGTAAAAACTATTAAAGTGGATGAGAAAATGATTTGCTGGGTAACAGAATTTTTAAAAGGTAGAAAGCATAAAGTTAGGGTATGAAGTGCAGTTTCAAAATAAGTGGAAGTGAAAATGGGGATGTCACATGATAGCGTATTGGGACCATTCTAATGAATGATTGTGTTGATGGATTACTATCAGAGGTTAGGTTGTTTGTAGATGACATATTGTTATGTAATAGGATCAAAACGGTAGAATTAATTTTTGAGATAGAGCCAGTAAGGTCAAAAATTTTACAAACATATTGTAAGTGAATAAAATTTTCTCGGGTAACTAGCCGAGTTAGTCCATCGTTTGACCACGACGTTTCGGCGGTCACAATCTCTGCCGCCATTGTCAAGTGACGTCGTGGTCAAACGATGGACTAACTCGGCTAGTTACCCGAGAAAATTTTACCCGCCGAAACGTCGTGGTCAAACGATGGACTAACTCGGCTAGTTACCCGAGAAAATTTTATCCGCCGAAACGTCGTGGTCAAACGATGGACTAACTCGGCTAGTTACCCGAGAAAATTTTATTCATTTACAACGCCGAGAAAATCTCCAGTCTTACATATTGTAAGTGCTTCAAAATGTTATAATCACAATAAAGTTTTCTTAGACTTGATTGCACCTCAGATTGTGATTAACTCAGAGCGAATGAGAGTAGTTGTTGGTTGTTGCAGCTTGAACACGGTGAGACTATGGCTGCCACAGATCCTGACGACTGTAGAGAAGTACTACGAGTGGCGGCGGCTGACGACGGGCGAAGTGTCTGCAGGGGCGCCACTGTGCGAGATGCTGACCTTCAAGGACGGCAACCACACCGTGGCCGCTGCAGTCGCCGGCGTCAACAACGGGTCGCAGGACACCGGCTGCGTACCTGTCAGTCAGCATTCAGGCGCATTACCAGCTTAACAGTTGCCTTTACCAGATAACGTCAGGATACAAAAGAAATGGAGGATACTATAGTAAATACTTAAGAAGTTCAGTAATCCCCATCAAAATGAATTACTTGCCTCATGTTACATATTGGTTCTGATACCAAGATGGCTACAGTCATTAAACAAGTAATTTTAAATGACTTCTTTCCACTCCTTTTCATATCTTATATAAAACTAATATGCCTCAGAATAATTTAATTCATTTAATTATCGGCTCTATAACTCGAGAGAAGCGGGTTAGATCTTTAAACCGGCTGACCAGATTTTATATTTACGCGGTTTCCTAAAATCGCTTCTGGAAAATATAACTATTGACCATAGGAAGATCTTTGGCTGAATTGCATCCCCCTCCTTGCTCGCAATACTCCTCAGCACAGACTTTGTGTTCAACCAGCAGTTTGGCGCTAACAGCACTCAATATTCCTCTTTTTTTTTTTTTTTTTTTTTTTTTTTAAAATATATCTCTTCGTCATTTTTCTTTAATAGATTCAGGTGTTATTCAAGTCGTTTCGCCAATGAAACTTCCAATCTTAGTATATAATCTAAAGCAGTAGGACTTTATTTACATTTTCTGCTGGATAATTCCATTTCCCCGAGGATCCTTTAAACTGATAAAATTGTTTTTACCATAATTACTTCATTTGGCATCCTAACCATGCATATCAAGATGTAAGACAGATTATTCTTAAAGGCAAATTGTCATCCTAAGTGAACTACAGATTTAAAGGCCAGAACATTATTCATGGGAATAATCAGTATTTTCAGCTGAATGTCAAGTAGCTTCTAGTAACCATCGATTTCGTTTAACCTACATTAAAACAGTCAAAAGAATATTTTTTTAAACTTATTTACATTTTACCTGGAAATTCTTATACGGTTTTAATAAGTGGTAATTTTAGCCTCATCCATTTCATTAGTAATAAATTATGCCTACTCTCATTCAAATCTATAAATTATATGCATAAGCATTTTTGACGGTCTTAGAAGCCAGAACATCTATAATTTCTAAATTATTCTTCGATGCTTATTTGAATATCTTTAATTGAAGTGCTTTACACCTATTATATAATTTATAATGATTGACTTAGCACAAAACCGGAAGTTTGGTCGTATCCTCACAAAGGAGGCGTACTAAGCAGTTTGTCAGAGATAGGAAGGCCAGTTCGTTTTCTCCGGACCTAAACGTGGAATCTGAACCACAAAGCGCCCTAGCAGAGCTCACAAGAACAAAGCAATGGCCGTAAAAATTCCAATCCACGACCGGATTAGAACCAGAGCCCTTGAATTTTGTAGGCGAGTTGCTTATTCGCTGAACTCCTAGCCACTCATTACGTAAGTTAGTAGAGCATAAAAAACTTTGTTACTCCGCACGTAATACTGCTGAAGTTATGAAGAGACTCCCCTCTACTTTTACAAACATTTTATTCTCGTGGCACAACAATAACGAACAGCGTATTGGGCTAGATTATAATATGAAACATAAACAATTCGTTAACTTTTTTGTGTGTATGTAAATCCTATGTCATTGTGAAGGTTATTTTTGTGATTTACGGATCACTGATGTCGAGGTCATTGTAGCCGGGAGATGGGATTAAGAATGTGAAGGAATTCGGTCATGACTTTTGAAAGAACCATCCCGTCATTCGTCTAGAGTGATTTCAGGAAACCGACCTGCGTCCTCCCGAAAGCCAGAACCGAGCTTGCCTATCAAACTCCCTTCTTGGGAAGGTGAGGATGGTAGGTTCTCCCTTTTCGTGGTAAAACTTTTTAGTGTTTAATATTTCACCTTAGCAGAAGTATTCTTCTACATACATGGGACTTTTTCTATTTTATATTTGATTCTATTGAACGGAATGGGGCAGCATAGAAGACAATAATCCAAAAAATTATCTTAATATCAGCGCTCTGTAACTATATTGTTTTCTTGCAGGCTATTACGAGTGACCGGATCTACACGAACTCCATGATAGTGTGCTCCGTGGGGACGCTGAGCGTGATCATTGCCAGCACACTGGTCAACGTCATGGGATATCGTCTGATCATCAGTGAGTGTAACCTGTTACAATACTACAATCACTTTAGTTACTAGTGGCTCAGTAGTTGTGCAGTCAAACTGCAGTTAAACTGATCGGCTTGTAATATTGGACCTTGTCATCCCTTCTTTATGAACCGTACTACTATCGCACTTTTCCAGTTCTCTGGAAAACAACAAGTATCTAAGCACAATATAAATAACGTTTCAAGGAAGGCACAATGTTGTATCCTCCTATAATTTACTCGTCTGCAATAATATCTAGTTCCTTCATAATATAACCGGGATGGATATCATTTTTTTTTAGCCTACTCATTCGTAATTGTGCTCACACGCTCGTTCGGATTTATACCTTACAATTCCGTTACTTTTTCAAATCTTTGGTTACTTCTTCACGATCCTTAAATATAATTGTGTGAACGCTTCCTTTCCCTTCAGCTTTCTAACACAGCCACAGAAATGCTAGATGCATCGTTCAGCGCTTATCCTGCACCGATAATATTCTTCATAAACCTATCTTTACCTTCCTTCTTTTTTGTTAATAATACCTTGCTTAGTTTTTTCAAATGTTATCTACAGCCTTTCTCTCATTTAACTCTGCGTTCTACTCTAACCAGCTTGTTTTACCTCCTAACTTACCTGTTATAACAGGTAGTTTTCGGACTATTCTTTATTCTTTGTTTTGGTATAAACATTTCTTTTCCAATTCTTATCTACTTCAATTGTTACCACTTTGATTCCATCGTACTTGTGCCTTCCTTCCACGTGCTTAACCTTTCCTGGAATATCTTTTCAGTTCTGAAATAGGTGCGTTTATTTTTTCAAATGTATCCATTGCCAAATTAAATTTTTAACACTGGTTTACTGAACCCTCTAATATCCATCAGAACTGCTTCATTGTCACTTTTCCTTTGTCTTGCTTAAGACCCCACTACGTTATCATCAGGCTTCATTTGGAATATGTTCAATATTTTGAGCCCCGTAGTGCTTCGCTCTACCAATTGAGTGAAACTACTTTCTTTACTGAGGTATTGGTAAATTTCTGATCTTTTGTGTTAGTAATCTTTCTCACTTCCCAGCAGACATCTGGTAAATTTAAAACCCCACTAATTATTACCATTCAGTACTCACTTCTAAACTCTGAATATTTATTTTATCCGCAAGAGCCTCATCTTTTATTATTCATTCTTCACAGCAATAACCACCCAACACCCTATTTTTTAATCAGCCCATATATCTACTCTGTAACTCGTGGTTGTGATCTATGATTACCAGTAA
Source organism: Vandiemenella viatica (assembly GCA_031002005.1). NCBI lineage: Eukaryota > Metazoa > Arthropoda > Insecta > Orthoptera > Morabidae > Vandiemenella > Vandiemenella viatica. The sequence continues at coordinate 211,295,520 of JARYHS010008074.1, read as the reverse complement.
CCTACAGTAGTTTCTTCTAGCCAGTTGAATGCCCCTCCACTCCATCTCTGTGGTACACATTATAATAATTGAGGAATACGTCATTGTCTACCAATACTTGCTTCATTTAAGCAATGCTCTACTCCAATAACTACTTGCAGCTTGTGTATCTCTGTTAAGTTTTTTTTTTTTTTTTTTTTAAACTTTATTACTTTGTTCATTGTACTCCTACAGTTTACAATTAACAGCCTTGTAACTGGCTTTGCAATGTTTTCAATCTTAACTTTCATCTTCACAATTTTGACCCCGTCTTTAATTGTTTCATCAGTTTCAACCATTTCTTTAACATTCACGGTTATTTTGCATCACACAACTGCGTTTAATATCGCTTTGATCACTTATTTTTACTAATCACCAGCAGCCTCTAACCTAAACAAAACAGTCAGTCCTTAGCCATCACAGATGGAAATAGAATCCCTCACAACTTTAGCTAACAAGACACCTCACCCCCTCTGTTTAGGTGTATGTAATGCATAGTGAAACCTCACTTACCAGTGGAGTCCACAGACACAACACCCAAGACAAAATTAATGCCTCAGTTTACACGTTTACCCGCCTCACATCGAGATTCGTCTACCACTGCGACTACGCGAGGTCAACTCTGGTATGTTGCGACTCCTTCACCAGTTTCCTCAGGCAACTCTCTATTCTATCAGTAGTATTTCCAGTATCTCACACTATCCTCCTACAAAGTGAACCTAATACTTCTTGTTACCTGGGAGCCTGTGCCTAACCGATTCTGAAGAAGGAAGCTTATATCTCTTCCTTGGCTACTACCTAGCAGCAATAACATTTCTTCCTGTTTATTCCTTGCACGCCTCTATTCCTAAAGGATTGCTGCCTGGATATTTAACTTAAATAAAAGTTTAGTTTGACACCGGAATACAGAGTGAAATACGAAACTATGACTCGACTAAAGGTTCTTACGTAATATACCACTAACAATAAACTAACTAGCAGCCTGATATACAGTATTTTTAAAAAAGAAGACTGTTTTTCAGCGTTAGCTGCCACCCTGTGTGGCGTCTTCAGCCTGACCGCGCTGTGGGCGTCGAATTCAGCGGCCATTTTGACGCTGCTGCCGCTCTATCTGGCAGCCGTCAACGTATACGAAGTGTGCGTGTTCGGAGTCGTCGTGGCCATATTCCCAACCACACTCAGGTATATCAACCATACGACCTATACTGAAAATTTGCTTCATAAATTAAATGGCAATTCTTACGTTTCTATTTTATGATCGCATTCCACTAGAACACTACAATCCATTTCAAATATTCCTACTGTCTGAACATAGAGCAAACGGCATACTTTTTTTTTGCCGAAAGTATGTCATCGTCTATAGATATTAACATCGATATTTCAATGAAGTGATAAAATGCCAAGGAACAATTATAATGACACCTATGACTTACCAAATAACTTCCAACTATTTTTTCACTTTAAGCTAGTCTGAGTTAAGAACATAGAAGGGATATAAATTTGATTGCAAGATTCCTTGAAAAACAGGTGATTGTTAGAAGAAATCGTTTGTAATTACTCGTCTTAATTAACTTGGCCTAATCGAAAAGCTGATTAAAATTCTACTCAGACGTTGGAGAATAGTGGTTCTGGTTTTGCTCCTTCGTCGTCTTTCAATGATACTAGCATATAATGAACTAAAGGCTTTAATATTAGAAGTTTGTGCTAAAAACAAAGATATCAGAACAAAAAATAAAAAGATAGGACTTGTCAATAGTTTTTTGTGTGTTTTGAAAGGACGGTGGCGGTGTCTATGACGCTGATGTGTGGGTTTGCAGCCGCCCTTTTCGGCAACCTGATCTACCCTGCAATGGTCGACTTCGGCTGCGAGACGCCTTTCTACGTCGTCACCGCTTGTAACATAGGTGAGTCATTACACTAGATTACTGTACCCTCACGTTGATCATACAGAGAGGTGCGAATTACGTCGATTTATTCATCTTCTGTTAGCGGAATCGCATATCGTATGTTCCTTTTAGCTAGTAATACGATCAAATAATTATTTACAGAGAATTTTTAATAAAATCTTATTTTAAAACGACCTCCCATAAGTAACGTGAAATAAGACCGCTATAGCGTATGTTACTTGTTTAGTACGACAAAATTTCGGGGTCCTATTTATTTTTTCCCGTCATCGAATACTAGAGTGAGTTGATACAGTTTATCGTCTACCAGTCTCCATCTAATATCTTCAACATTCCTATTATAATAATTATGATAATTTATCTAACTCATAAATTTTAATTTCTTATTTCCTCTACAGTTCTTATTTTGGACTATTTCATCCACTAACAAATCAAGCAATTCCACACGTCTTTAAATTTGACTAGTTATCTGTTACTTCACAAACATCTATCCTTGGTCCAATATGTGTTCATTTTGCACTTTATCTGTCCACTAGATGTTCATTATTATTCTATAAAATCCACCCTCCATTTACTTCAGTTTTCCTGGTGTCTGGTAATCCAAAATTCATAGGCTGATAATTGTCAACTCTTATGCAGTTGCAGTACGGTGGAGGCATGTGTGATGCGTTCTTCCTCTGTAGCTTTGTTTCAATCCATGTTCCTTTTTTTATACGGTTTCTTACTGAATATAACCTCCTTGCTCTCTTTACTTCTAAATCCCCTCCTTCTCTCTCATTAAATGCCACAAACATCTTAATTTATTCTTCATAGCTATCTCATTTAATCTTCCAGCACCAATCTTCTTTCTGATGTCTTCATTACTCACTCTGTCTCACTTGTCTTTCACTCATTTGCTTGTATTTTACTCTACTCTCTATAGTCCAAATTTGCTATATATATCACCGTTTGTGGACGTTATAGGACATATACGTTATTTCCTTTTAATTCATTGGTACTTTCCTTATCCATACCAGATTCTTCTTTCTGTATACTATGACAGAATGGATTTCCATGTTACTCCTTGTACAACCTTACAGTTTGCTTTGGCTTGTTTCTTAAATGGCTGAACACAGTTCACTAATACCAACGACATCAGATTGAAGTCATCCAAACTTCTCCTAAGTTCTCTCCAATACATATTCTATGCTTCGATTCATATAATATTTCTATTATAACCGACTCTTACCAGGGCGATTCCACCTGCTGAGTAACAATTTTCATTTCAAAAACTTTGACATAGCAAGAAGACAACCTTTACTTTGTATCATTGTTGACGATTTAATTTCTGAAATAAGACCATGGAATCTGTAACAAATTCTCTTAATTCCGACATAGTATTTTGTTCTTACTGGTTACTAGTTTGTGCTGCCAGAATTAATGTAGAGATGTTGTTGTGTTCTTCTGTGACAGGTGTGGTCCTGTTGAGCTTCGCCATTCCAGTGACCAAGGGAACAACAAAACCAAATAATTTAATTTATTGTACCTGTAAAATAAAAAATCGCTTTTTTATTATATATTTCGTCAATGCTTTTTCTAATAAGGATTTTTTTACCATGACAATTTGAATGTCCATGATTACTTATGTAAATAGGTTACATTTTTCTTAAAAGGATGCTTTGTTGCACTAATTATCTGTTGATGAGATGCTATAAACAATGTTGAATATAATGTAATTAACTGATGTTCTTGTAACGCCAGTTGTCGGCCGTGAAATATTATTATGGCACACAGTACAGAGATTTTTTTTTAATCTAATAAAACTAAGTGAATCTGAGAGCGCTGATATAACATACGGCACCTGTTAATATGCATATGACACGAACAGTCGTACTGCAAATATAATCATTTTATTTTCAAAATCTTATTTCCTGATTATCAACCTTTGCAGTTTGACACTAATGTAACGGACCATTTTAGAAAAATAATAATAAAGAACGTAATGATTTAAAAGTAGCAGTAGTGGCAAGCCGCTGACTACAAGTAACGTGGTGGTATAACCATAACCGAGGAATTGAGGACGGCCTGGCCGCGCGACGCAAGGTTCCTCACGTGCCAAAGCTTCTCGAAGCGTATGGCACACGCAAGCACATCAGGTTAACGCACTGGTCACGGCATTGAGCAGCGTGACTGACTGGTATATAGAGAGGTCAGTGGGGTGTTCTCGCCATCGATTAATACAGTAACGCCGAGACTATGCTGCGCTGAAGAACTGAATATTATTGAAGATCAGCTGCGTCCAGAACCAGTCAGCCTGTCGTAAAATACTGTAAGTTCATTATCGTACATGATTGCCTAAGTGCTGGGAGCCTTTCTTCACGGGGGATTAACTACTGTGTACGCCTGCCTTGTGGAAGAATAAATTAGTCGTCGCTACATATTGTTCTCACTTAACAATAAAGCCCGTTATCCTGACTAGAGGTAGTTACAGTAAGTAAAGTAACGTCGAGAGTCTGTTCCGGAGTCCGGCACCAGGAATCGTCGAGATTAAATACGTCACCAAGTAACTTATTAGCCCACAGCCACTCCAGAGGGCTTAGCCATCCTGTTGCCCTATAGCTGATCAAAACACTACGCGACCCGCTACACCAAATTATATTCTATCTCACTTCATTAAGAAGACATGTTTGGTTAACCTTTCATGGTTAGGCTGCAGTCTTGCAATGGTAAACGAATAACTTTTTCTGTTTGAGTTACAATTATAAGTATCCTGCACGCCAGCAGAAAGTGGGTATATTAAAACAATACATTCGTGCAATCCTCCATCCTAAATGTTACGCTTTCCACTCTCTGGTATTGGTGGATAAGACAGTTTCTGGTAACTTTTCCCTTACTTATTATAGCTCTGTCAGTTCTTGATACAATTGCAGTCTTAAGTCATAATATATCATTGTTGCAAAATAAGCGTTCCAGGAGGATGGAAGCCGCTATGTCTGTTTTGAACTGCTGACGGAACGATTTCGTCAACCATTTGAAATAATGATGGTCTATGGCGACCTCTAACAATACCGCTGATAAACATTGAATTTAAAACCCACGCTCAAAATTAAGCCGGAGCAATTTACTGCAAGCCATCAAATTTCATCATTATTCAGTTCTCTTTCTCCAGGATTTTTTGAATCTCCGACAGAGGATATCTGACAAAAATTCCGTCGATTGGATTTATTTAATATATGCTAGAGTGATTTCGATTAAGAGGATGAGAAATCGAATGATCCTGTATATCAAACTGGAAGTTTACCCTCTCCCACCCAGGCTGCAGCAAGTAAAGGAATATAAAAAGAAAAAACCTATGATTTTTTTTTTTGGCTAAAGTAAATACTCTTTGATACAGCCCATCCTTCTATTTACAATATTTCTTATATGATGTAGTCAAGACTGAAACTACGATAAATCTGCCATCTTCTCGCATAAATGACGAATTCTATCGAAAGCGTAATAAGGAATTCATGTTTAAGTATCAGAATTAGCAAATTCCACATATTTTTGTCGTGCTTAAGAGGAAAGTATTGAGTCACTTTTTCTTCGAATAGTTATTGTAGTATGGTATGAAAGATACAGTGGATACAAGGAATTACCAATATTTCGTAATAGTTAGTGTATCAAATGATTTTCTACTGACTGGAAGACTAATAAACGTTTTTCACTTCGGAAGATATTTCCACTCTTCGTAAATCATTCTTCTATAAAAGGTAATAAAATGAATTATCCTCATAAAATACTATTAAGTTAGATGCGAGTCTTTTGTATCAGTTACAATTAATTTGCAAATGTGAAACGAAATACGTTTAAATTGTTCAAAATTATTTTAGTTTTAGGGGGTTTCTCGGTGGAAGTGGTAGATTGGTGTAAGGGAAAAATGGGTATTGTGATTAAATACTTAGGGAAATTTTTCAGAATTTTACATTTTGTACCATCTATTTTGTTATTGTTGTATTTTCAGTTGAAGGAATCAAAATTATCTCCAATATAGTATTACCAAAAAGAAAAAAAAAAGCTATTTTGTTCATTTGTTGAAACGTTTAAGTTCATTTCTTCTGAATATTTCTAATGAGTTGCTTACAAATTTCTATTATACTCCACCTTTTTTTATTTTTTTTATTTTTTTTAAATATTACGCATTTCTAAAGAAATTCAGCAGTATTTAAAAGTAACAAAAACTGTACTTTTTTCACTATATGAATAAGTGACACATATCTAATACTGAATATTAGTTTTTTATAATTAATTGGAGTACTGAAATTAAAGAGAAAAAAATTCTCAGAAGTTCCACCGATAAAAATGACTCCCAGTAATAATAGACTATTTTCTGCAAATTAATATTTATTCCAAGGTCTAGTAGCAGATGAAATTTGTAACCTACACGACAGGTAAGTTTTATAAAAGTATCTATGGTTCGCATGAAAAATCCTGGGGAGCAGGTCTGATCTGTGGACCGACGTTTTGGATCTTTGGTGCACAGACGTTTCTAGGTTACTGTTTAAAGGGAATTACTTGTGATCGATCACAATCTAATCTCTCATTCAAATTATAACCCAAAAAATAGACATATATGATAACTACATTCACGTCATGATAAGTTATCCTGTTTCTTTTTTTTATTATTCTTTCAGCAGAAGTTGTGATGCATTCAAAACTTAAGATGGAACAGTCACTCATCTAACTGTTTTAGAAACACATTGATAAAGGGAAATTGACTTCTGTACAATATGATTAATTTATACGTCTTCCTGAACGGAAGATAATATTTTACTGTGCTGCAATATTTCTATGCACCTGGCTGTCGATAACGTGTACGGAGCTGTTTACGCTTTCAGAAGAGATAATTTAATTTCCTTGTTGCTGGGAAAATACTATTCATTGCTCTAGAATCTGCATTCTACACTTGTGAGCCGAATAACTCTACACTTTTGCAACACCTAACGGCTGGACAAAGGCAGACGGAAATACCTAAATATTACTGCCCGCTTTTGCAGTACTTAATGGCTGGGTATATACTTACCGCATTGAGACACTGTAAAGTATTTGTAGATCGCTAATGCATTTACACAAGACAAGCACTTAATGGGTTCATTTCGCAACACGATACCATTCACCGAGCGCACAGAGTTCTGACGTAACGCGCTAATCGAAACGAGTTGAGTCAAACGTCATTGGTAAACCCATATGCCTTGGCCTAAGTGCTAGAGAGAGAAAGAAAATGTCGTGGCGGAGTAGAATATCTTTGGCCGGCACATGCGCAGGTGAAGTTTCTCGAGGCATGCACAGGACAGTACTGACGCCTAGCGGCAACTGTGATTTCAGTGGCCACGCCTCCTGGACTCTGATTAGCCCACTCGAATCGCCCGCTTCTGTGAAGTCATACGATCTTGATCCATTCAATCGCGCGCCATAGAAAGTACTTAAAACTGTGACGTCACGCGGACGAGTTGAATCTCTTTGCCTTGTCCATAGAGCTTATCAGGCTCAACCATCCCTCCCCCACTACTAACAGAAATACTATGGATTGGCGTTTTAAGTAAGGTATAGATGCAATATGAAGATTCCAGATAGAAATTACATTGTGTGATGAGTGAACTTAAATTTTTAGATCCAGCTGCTTTCATATTCTTTACCAAGCAAATTAGAACACTTTATTTAGATTGGTCCATTAACTGGACCAGCTGTAACAGCCACAGCCACTTTTATATTAATACAGATTTTCAATTAAGAGAATGAAACTAAATACATTTCCGCCATGTTTCATTCATCAAACCATACTTTTCCTTACATATCTCCACAGCAAACAGGAATGTAGAAACTTTAATGGAATAGGCAGTAACATCCTTAATTGACGACTTATTACATACGTGAACCTTTTAAGATATCACAAAACATTATTTTGTTATGTGTAACACGCACTATTATCTGATCGTTGATGGTGCACATTTGAAAGTAATGGTACAACCATAATAGAATAACCTTGAGAACAACAGTAACAACAGTTCAATCACCGAAGAAAGATTTCATCATTATTCAGTAGGAATGAGGCTAACTATACCTTCCAGCTTAGTTTATTTAGATTGCGCTACTTCTTCCCTTCATTATAATTATTAATCATTTATAATTTATTGGTATTTGATTTCCGTTATACAAAATTATATAATACTAGCTGGTGCCCACGACTTTGTTCGTGTTTGAAAAGAATATTGATTGATAGCTACCGATATGCAAACACATAGAGCACGATGGCTGACTAGAAGCTAATACCGCACACAAACACCAGTGATGTGCGCTAGGTACTTTCGACTGCAGTTTGAAATTATAGGGACACACATGTTTTTGGTCAAAATATGAAAATGTCTTCGGTCGACCAATTTCAACCACCATATCTCTTACATCCCCATAGCCACCGACATTCAACCACGTTGGAAGACTCGAGGCTACTACCACACACAAACACCAGTGGACTGCGCTAGGTAGCTTTGGCTGTAGAGTGAAACATAGGGACACACATGTCTATTTTTATATGCGATCAACGACTTTCGAGCACCATGTCTCCCAGACTCCCACAGCTACCGACATGCACGATGGAAGACTCCAGGCTACTACCGCACACAAACGCTAGTGGTCTGCGCTTGGTAGTTCTGGCTGCAAGGTGAATGATAGGGACACGCACGTCTTTTGTAGAAATAGGAAAATGCCCTGAGTCGATCACTTTAAACCCCTATATCTCTCACACCCCACAGCTACCGACATCCAACCACGTTAGTGCACGATGGGAGACTCACGACCACTACCACACACAAACACCAGTGGTCTGCGCTAAGTAGTTGTGCCAGCAAAGAGAAATATAGAAACACACACGCCTTGTTGGAAATATGAAAATGCCACAGATCGACCACTTTCAACCACCATACCTGCCACACCCCACAGCCACTGGCATTCGGCTAACGCTGTGTACGATGGGAAACTCCATGCTACTACCACACACAAACACCAGTGGTCTGCGCTAGGTAGTGAATGTTGCAGAGAGAAATATAGGGACGCACACGTCTATTTTATATATATATATATATAAGAATTAATTAATATTGATAACAATGAAACAAATTACAAAGTGAACTCATTAAAAAATCAAAAGTATAGGTTGAAATTTCACATTGCTTACTATTAAATTTTAAGGCATACGATTTCAGTTCAGATTTAAATGAGAACATATAGTCATATAACAAAATAAAATAAAAAGCAGTGATTAAGGGAAATTATTTGGTAACTGAGAAAAACGTTATTGCAGGGATTTTGATGTGAATTATAACTGTAACCACTTCATGGTGGTTTTACAGATATGCAGGGCAATAGATCGTACTTATACTTCCCGAACAGAAGATTTCAAGAATGTTCAAACTTCGAGAGGAAGCCTCGTATTACACAGCTGAAATGTTGACCATCGCAAAAGCCCTGGATCATGGATAACTGACAATCAAGATGATCATTCGAACCACAATAAATCTTAGAATAGATCTCTGCGTGGTAAACCTTTCCGCAACATTGCACACTTCGTATGCAACCAAGAGAATGAGCAGCAATATGACGTCTTCCGGGATGACTGTGATGACGTATCAGGTGACGTGCTTTGTGCTGGAGGTCGTCGTTGAGGGGTTACAGATAAAATGCTGCGGCACAGAGAGAAGCACTCAGTTCCCTGGCATCGCGCGCTGAGGAGTCATTGGATTTCCACTGGCTGAAACACAGTTCAATACCTACCAGACACGAAGAAGGGCTCCCTCGACATCACCAGCACCGAACACGGTGAGCCGACTGATTCGCCCTGGCAGACAACACATCGAAGATAAATGAATTGTTTAAAGAATTCATTAGCAAATAATCTACGTAAACATCATACAAAACGTCATTTCAGATATCACCTAAGCAATTTGCTGTATGACCCATTAATTATTTCCTATTCAATCTGCCATATACAGAATAAATAAATGTAAAATTAATTAAATACAATATTAATAGCAGAAATTAAGATTCCATGACATTCTACATCTACATCTACATCTATACTCTGCAAATCACAAATATTGTGGGTGGCAGAGGGTGCTAAGCACCAATCCTAATTCTGCGCATTGCAATCCCGAACAGATCGAGGAAAGAAGGAATACATAAATGAATCAGTATGGCATCTTATTTCTCTAATCTTATCCCTCCTGTCATTGCGACCTAAATAGGTTGGCGGGAGAAGTATTTCGTTGCACTCGTAACTTAAAGATTTTCGCATATTCTCCAGCAAATTCAAACGAAAACGACGTCGTCTGTCCACCAAACAATCCCAGCCCAACCCACGAATCAGCTCTGTGACACTTACGTAAGGACTGTAACTAGCAGTCACGAATCGAGCGGTTCTTCTCTGTACTTTCTCTAATGTGTCAATCAATCCCTTGCGATACGCATCCCAAATTCCACAACAGTATTCCAAATGCGGACGCACTAGTGTTTTGTACGCTATTTCCTTTGTATGAGCATTACAACTTCTCAAATTACGTCCTATGAATCGTTTGGAATTAGCTTTGCCTACAACGGAAGTTATGTGCAAGTCCCCTCATGTTGCTTTGTACTGTTAACCTAGATACTTCAAGGGAATCCATAGTGTCAACAACTGAATTGTTAACTTTGTACTCCTGAGCAAGCGGGGTCTTTTTATTACTTATGTGCATTGCCTTGCACTTTTTACAGTAAAGTGTAAGCTGCCATTCACGGCACCATTCCGAAATATCATCCAGATCGCGCTGAATTTCTAAGCAATCGTCGGAGCACCTCACTTCCCTATAAATAAGTGCATCATCAGCAAAAAATCGCATCCTGCAATTAACGTTGTCACCTAGATCGTTTATAAAAATTAAGAAAAGAAGTGGTCCTATTACAGTTCCTTGAGGAACGCCCGAAGTAACATCTAGTTTAGAAGAGGCTTCCCCGTCTACAACGACATACTGTGACCGACCAGTTAGAAAGTCGCGGGTCAGATATACCGTACGCTCGGATCTTCGCTAAGAGTCGGTTGTGTGGTACAGAGTCAAAAGCTTTCTGAAAATCCAAGAAAATAGCATCAACTTGTGATCCTGCATCAATGTTCAAGACATATCCCTTTGTGTCGTCCTCGTCTTCACTTACAACGATTTATGGAAGACGGCAAGTTTTGAGCCGCGGTAGAACTGCTGGTCTCCTACCTAAATTGTAAAACTGTGAACTTGAAACAGCATTTAGATTATTTACTAAAGATACTGTAGATTTCATAAGGCAGGTATTAATGGCTGGAAGACCAGCTTCTCTGTGGAGTTGTATGTTACCCGTAAACAGACGTTCTTTTACAATGATTAAAAGGAATTTGTTTTGGAAGGATTATATACTTTGAAGTTTTAAAGAAGGTTACATAATTATTTTAGTATATATATACACACTAGTCTCCAGCAAGTAGAATTATGCACGAGGTTACACAAAAATGATTACGTTACTGGCAGTAAAGCTTTGAGAAATGAGATTTAAATGCATGTGTTTATATAAGAACAGAACCTTAGGTCAAATGAAACTTACGACTATAGAGGAGCCGCATCAACTCTAGTTCCCGATGTTTATCCCTAAGATTCATATTAGGTAACAGTTAACATATCGTGTGCTTGCAGGCTTTATTAGCATTAACTTAAACCTTCCATGCAGATTATTAATAAATTTAGTCCTTTCCAAACTCTAAAACAAAAAATAGTCCCAATTTTATCCACAGATTTCTTAACCGAAATTCCAATTTCATCTTGCATATTACGAACTCTACCAGGGATTAGAAAAAGCAAGAAGCACACCGAGTACAAAAAGTAATAGATTCTCTACTGAAGTGAAATATTTGTGCTTTAAATAATCCATTACGTTCTGTGTAAAGCAATTTTTGATTTAACTATGTGTAATGTCATGACTGAAGTACTATTGGAATTTGTGAAATTTAATTGACATATATCCTCTGTTTCAATGGCTATATAACCATTCTGCAGCCAATGAATTCCAAACAAATCGGAGGATCTCCGATGATACTTTCATTCAAATCAGTGGTAATTTATCCTATTTTACAACTTTTTGATATCAGTTTGAATAAGTAGGGAACTTTCCACGGGGGCATGCGCTCCATCGCAATTAAATTAAATTAAAATTTTTGGATTTCCTCTTCTCCTACGGATTTCAGAAGTTCTACAGGAATGACACCAATTCCAATGGTCTTGTTTGATTTCGGATAATTCAAAGCTCTATCATATTCTGTCCTCAGAGCAAGATCACCTAAGTCATCAATGTCGACATCAACTTCTTTTTCCAATGCACGTTTATTCAAATCAACCCCATAATACAGTTTCCTATGTATTCCTTCCATCCGTTAGCTCTATCTTCTGAGTTTAAAAGTGGTTTCCCAGCACTAGCTTTAATGTTTATACCACTTTTCTTCATTTCTCCAAAATTCTATTTAATGTTGTTATACGCCGAATCTTCTTTTCCTACGACCATTTGCTTCCCTACTTCTGGAAGCTTTTCTTGGGGCCATTTGTCTTTTGCTTTTTTGCATTTCCTGTTTATTTGATTTCTGAATTTCCCTATATTGCTCTCTTCCTGCTTCATCCTGAAGATTTTTGTGCCTTCTCTTCTCAACCATCAACTCCAAAATTTCTTCTGTGATCCTAGGTGTTCGGGTGGCTTGTTCCGTAAAGCATAATGTTTATTCACCAGCTTTGGTTATTTCTGTTTTCAATACATTCCATTCGTCCTCAGTTGAACTCCTTTTATAGTACTTTTTAAACCCATGTGTAACATCTCAGAATTTTTTTTACGCTCGTTAGATTGTTAAAATTTCTTCACTTCCAATCTGTTCTGCCTAGTTTGCTTCCTTATTCTTTTCAATTTCAGCCTGCACTTCATAACTATTATATTGTGGTCAAAATCTATGTACGCTCCTGGAAATGCTTTAAAGTCTAGAACTTGATATCTGAACTTCTGTTTGACTATGATATAATCTAGTTGATATTTACCCATATCCTCCGGAGGTTTTCAGGTGTATTTCCTTCTTGTATGATTCTTAAATAGCTCGTTCACCACGACGAGTCTATATTTTTCACTAAATCCTAACAATCTGCTTCCCCGTTTTTTTTCTTGTATGCTTTACGCTTCGTTGACGTCGAGATCAATAAAGGTGAGAAAGGATGGGGGAAAATCTGTAAGGAATTCGGCCATGGCCTTTTGTAGGAAGCATCCTGGCATTCGTCTGGAGTGATCTCTGGAAATCATGATAAGCCTAAATCTGTATGCCCCAAAGGGGATTCGAACCAGCGTCCTCCCGAACGCGAGGCTAGAACATGACCGCTCTCCTACCACGCTCGATCATTTCTTCTGCCTAGATCAAAACATCCTACAGTATTCTTCTTTTTTCCTTTTCCCACTACCGCATTCCAGTCACCAGTGATTATTAGACTTTCCTCCCCCATGTTGGATTAATTCTTCAATTTCCCTGTGTATTTTCTCTATTGCTTTATCATCTTCCTGTTACGCTGGTATATACACTTCTACTAACGTGGTAGGTTTGGGCTTAGCTTCTACCCTCATCTACATAATCCTACCACTAAACTATTCATAATATCTCACCGGTTTCCCAACTCTCTTGTTTTTTTATAAATCTTACAGCAGTGATATCATTCACAGATTCTTTGCATCCTTCCATTTAATCTCACTAATACCAGAAACATCTAATTTAAGTCGTTCCATCTACGTTTTTAAGTTTTGTAATTAAGCTGCCGTATTCAGACATCTGACATTCCACACTCCGACTCGTAGCATGTCTCATTCCATTCTGATGCCTCCTTCCTGAGTAATCCCCATCTGGAGATCCAATTGGGGGAATATTTTACCTTGGAATATTTTACCAAGGAAGCAGTCGTCATACTACATATAATTTGGAGGATTACATGGCCTTCCGGATACCCTCAAGGCCTTTAATGCAGTAGCTTCCCGTTGCTTTCTTCATCTCCATACCGTTGATCATTTCTGATTCATCCGCCTTTAGGGACCGTATCCAAGCACAAAGCAAAGAGGATACCCTGGAACACTCCCTGCTCTTCCGCCTATCTTTAGGACACGGTTTTTAAGTTTTGGACGACTCTTTATACCGAGAATCTTTCAGTCGCCAGAGCCTCGTCCGTGCAAATGTGGTGCAACTCGTGAAGGAGAGATTAACATTAGGTTGCGATGATTGTAATATAGTCTCTCTCAAACCCTTTACATCCCACCTGTCCATATACTGCTTATAATTTTTCTCGAAATATTCATCCAATAAAACAGCAATTATTTTCATTAGATACACCTACCTTCAACCATCTCCTGTCTTCCGTTGACTCCGAAATTATCTCCTTCTGAAAGAGATCCTGATTGCTAGCTACTAACTGCGTACTACGGCGATTTCTCAAACATCTCTGACCGCACCGGCGTAAAGAGCGAGTTTAAAGGCCGTTATCCTCTGTATTGCTAGATGCGATGTCAAATCATCTGAATTTCATGAGCGGATGTGATCTCAGCTAGAAGTCAGATTGGTCATGGGCCATTTTATCCACTCAATTTGATTATCCTAGCTGATATCGTACTCTCCTCTGCCACAGGCTTCATCAGCAGCTCGTTCATCTGGGGTTTCCTGTCCGACACCCTTGGCAGACACCGCGTGCTGGTGACTGGCATGCTTCTGGATGGAGTGTTCGCGTTCGCCTCGGCCTTCGCCAACTCCCTCTGGGTGATGCAGCTGCTGCGCTACCTGGTCGGCGTCTTGTGAGTGCTCAGCCATAACTTGTTAGTGTCTATTAGCTTCGAATTTTAATCTTCGTGGATTCGCTGTCGGATGTTATTAACGGGAGACGAGCTCTCGGCGGCATACTTCGCCACCATCATCAGCTCTGATGCCCACGCTCTGACAATCAAAGCTGTGCTGCCGTTCTCTGGCATCGACTCGAGCATCGACATTCGCCTTTTGTAGGAAACAAGCAAATCAAACTAAGAAACCTTCCATCACCGACCAGTTTGTGTACCGATTTTGGATTATATACATAATTAATTATTTTGTACTTTTTATACTAATTAGAAGAGTACCTCTCTGTTTCACACACCAGCGATAATTGGGAAGCAGCCAGAGACAATCTCGAAAACATCTCAGTCTATAGCTCTGAGTAATCAGAGTAGCTTGAAGTTATTCTCTTCTCATCGCTGTTCGTATGCAACACAGTGGAAGTAACTACATGGAACGGAAGGCCAACGTCATATCTAAGAGTTTTGAAAAGCATAGGAAGGGCGTCAAAGAGAAGGTAGTGGCAAAAAGGCTTTCTCATGCTGGATGACATCTTAGCCTTGAAACATGTTTTGTTTACAAACATTTAAGTTACATGAATTAATGGCACGAGGAAAGTACTCCAGTCCAATATGCTATCATAGTCTAACTTAATATATACCAATTCATTACAGAAATATGAAGCCTTATAACCTTCAACCCATTGTATTTAGTTTTATTGCCTGCTGCCAAGAGGGTTTATGGCTCCTGACGGACTGGGCCCAGCATGAGATCCGAGTCAAGTGTTGTACTGAGCGGTGCGTCGTTCTGTGTTTTCCAGGAGAAAGCCGTGGGGGACGCACGTTGGGAGATATTACAGCTGAGGGCAGCCGGCGTCTGGCACGTGATGCCAGTGGCAGAGCGGCGGGATGCGGAGAGGGTTAAAACAACAACCACACTCAGAAAATTAAATTCTGAAGCACTGATTTCAATAACTTTTCAATTTTCGTGTTATTATTGAAGCATGTTTTAATTACCTTTACTTACACCTCCTGTAATACACAAGAAATATACATCAAGTTCCGAAACACTGTGCTGCAGTCGTATGTTGGACGAAATGAACACACACAAAAAAATGATACAACATTCAATAATTTTATTAAAACTAAAAAACCTCAACAACCGTAAATTTATAGTTTGGTCTTCATTTCTGAACCTGCTTAAAATAGCTATTTGTTCTCTGGAAATATTGTTATTGTTTTCCGTAGTTTTGTTTAATCGGAATAGTTGAAGCTTATTCGATTTTGAACATGTATAGTTGTTCTCTTCTACACACTGGAGAGAAGCACGTGAGTTTGGTTTACCTAGAGTTATGTGCTACCTAATATGTTCGATTTTTACTTCTAGACACAAAATTACAAGTAATTTGATTTGGATCGATAATATCATTAATTCTGAAATAACAGTCGTATTCTATAGTTCTGTCTACGAACCGAGAGTGGCGTGTTAACAGTAACGCTCTGGTCTCGCATTCGGGGAAATGCAGGTTCGAATCCATATTTGAGTTTTTCATGGCTTCACCAGATCATTCCAGGCCTCAAAGGCTATGGCCGAATCCATTCCCATTCTTTGCCCCCTCCTCCTGTCCTTACCGCCTCTAATGACCTCGACGTAGACGAGGCATATAACCTTAAACAAAATAAAAAACTTCTTTGGTTAATAATCTAATTTAGTATGTATACTACATTTAACGAACAGCAGCACAGCAACTGTCTTCAGGAATTACTTGCTACAGTTAAGGCTGGTAACATTATCAGTAGGTTTTCCTATGCTCCTCAACTTATCTCCAGACATGAAAGCCAATCAGTCGGATTATGTCAAATATTGTCTCATTATATGCCAGAATGATTCTATATAATGCGTCGTACAAATATTCTATTCTGAAAAAAAACCCAGCAGTTTTCAAGAGTAAAAAGAAAACTTGATAAAAATTAAAAAATTCATATACTGAATTTATGGAAATAATACAATCCTGAAAAAATTACTCAAACAGAACAGCTTTGCCAGATAACATCGCTGAAGGGAATTACAAAATTTTACAATCCAGATAAGAATTACATATGAATAACAGTGAAGTATTGAGCGTTTTCAAAACAGCAGGATACAAACGAGTAGAAGACCGTAGAAGGCCAGGTAGAATAACTAGAATATTACCGCCAAGGAAGTAGAAGCTAATATGAATACTATTCCGAATTAAGGAGCTAAGATTTAACGGCGAAATGTACCATTCGAATGGTATTATAAATAGCCTTTTAAAACTGAAGAAAATTGAAATAAATACTTGGGTCTGCTGCTACTGACAATTTCATTATCATCTTCTGCTGAGGTAGCGAAAACTATGCACGTTAGCATCCTAAGGCAATTTATTGCACGAGAAAACATAATTGATTTAAGCTTATTTTAAAAGTGTAACTGTAAGTAGTACGTTCACCATCGACAGAAAATCGGAATCAAAAGCTTCTCGATTTGGCTACGTAATTGTCCTGACTGTCAGAAAAGTGAAGGAGTGTAACATCAATTATGCTCATTAATGTCTTCCAAATGGCGACATGTTTCTTGTGGTTTATGCGAGATAAGAAAAAAAATGAAACGGGGTAGATATAAGATGTCATACTTCCTTATTCCAACAACGGCTATAACATAGTTACTGTTAGTAACGATATAAAAAATATTGAAGCTTCTTTAAAAGGCTAGAAGTTACTTTACTGTTACCTTATGACAGCAAATGGAAAGTAATGCTGATTCTGTGTTTGTCCATACCGCAGTCTGATTGAGAGAACACGCAGGTTTCGACAAGAAAACTGTAATGAATCAATTGCCAAACTATCTGGGTTTTAAAGGAACCGGAATACAAATATTATACTTCATCACAAGAATGACAATTGTTGAATTGAACAAGGTATATCGGTCAGTGGGTTCCACCCACTGTTGCACGAACAGTCTTCGAGCCCTCAGCTCTAAAGGATAACTTTCCCTGTTATGTTTGGTTAGCTTGGAATTAATAAATATTTATGACACTTGGCATACCTTAACACGAAGTTTTTATCGTTTAGTATGTAAAAATACCAGTTTGTTTCGCATTTGAACAACTAGAGTAAAACAATTAACTGACTTGTGGCACTTCAGTGTACAGACCCTTAACTTTTGACTATTGTGGGTATAATCACTTCACCCCTGTTTGTTTGTATTAATCAGATGTCGATTTATTAACAAAATTTTAAGTTTTTGCAGGTTACTATGTGACTAAAAGTTACAGGTTTCACGCGAATCTGCTAACTAGATTTGCCAGTAAAAATTCATATGATTTTATATTATTAGATAACGATACCAAACTTATATGTCGTGAACATCCAAACACTAGTAGTAAGAAGAAACATTGGTAATATTCGATATATGCCAGATTACATTTTCTTATATTTCCTACGAATTTACGATTGATAACATTTAATACATATCTTTCAAATAGCGCCATAAGTCATCTTGTAACATTAATTACCCCATAAATTGGAACATGGCATTTTGTGGTGACATAGCTGGATGAATATTTGAGTTATAACCTCAAAACAATTCTACATTGTGTAGCTAAAAGTTCTATCATTGTTTAAAAAATAATTATCAGATATTAATTAGATCCGTGTGTATAATGATACACGAAAGTATTTAGTGAAAAGAAAAATTTATTATCAACTAATTATATGGGTTAGAAGGATTAGTGATTACGTTACTTCAAATAATTACTGAAGTTGATCTATCAAGATTAACTCTGTAGTTTTATAAATAGAAAGGGAAAAACCTGATTAGGATACAATAAAATTCTATGCTGTACTGTCGAATGAGATGAAAGCATTACGACCATTTGCATTTCGATATTTAAAACTAGATATTTAATCTTTTTTCACAATCTTTCCTATAGTTCTTACCGTTTCAGATGTGCTGAAAATATTTCAGATTAGAGCCAAGTTTTAATTACAACCACCGTTTCTTTAGGTTACTACTGTACTTCTCTGAGCCAGGGATTTGATTTTATAACTGCATGGCTAATAGATAATGGAATATATAGTGCGTCACTTAATATGCCCTCAACTCTGCTGGGGAATACTTAAGCCCTTATTAAGTAACCGCAATCATTAAGGCAGCCTGGTACCGTCCACATATACGGGCTGTTCAATTAATCTCAAACAGACGAGGTGTATTAATTGGCCGTTCTCGGCTGTGGCGCTAATTGAGCGCGCGTGTCGGCGCGTGACCCGGCGTGCGTGGGTCACGGGCTGCGGGCCAGCCGTGCTGCCAGGCCGATCAATAGCGCGCACGCCTGCCGCACGGCCACAACAGGTGCATCGCGGCAGGCGCACGCCGCTCTCGTCACGACTGCCAATTGCCAGGCAACAATACGTCAATAAAATACTTACTCTCTCTGCAGGGAGAAAGAAACAAGGTACCAGTTTTGGAATTCTTGTATTTTAAACTACTTTCGCAGTCCTGATATTGGGTTGACCAATTTACAGCTCCCTGACAGCATCGTAATTATACCCGGGGATTCGATAGAGAGTTTCGCACATTTTTGCTAAGGAAAATAGTAATTCTCTGTCGTGAATGAAGGCATTGATGAGCTGTGTTCACCTATTTATAATCCAATTATTGGAAATGAGAGAATATTGTTTTTGTCAGAAACATGTAAAAATATGTTATGTAAAAAGAGTCAGCGGGCTGGTAGTCAGCAAGTCATCTTATTTCTCCATACAAAACAGACGCTGGAAATATTTTAGTATTAAACACCCTTCTATGTCTTCTGAGGCTGTTTTAACTATTTCCACCAAGACGTCTGCCTGTTTGCGTCGTATTTTTTAAAATCGAAGGACGTAACGGAAAGAAGCGTAAACATTTTTTTCTTATGATTAATTATTAGTTTTTGATTAAAATTTAAATTAAAAAACTAGGTCAATTCATTCTTGAGCCACTGTTCGATATCCTCTCGGAATAATATCAATTACATGCATAAACTGCACCAATATATTCCTCATATCAATTAATAATAACTGTTTTGTTACTTAACATGTGGTCAGTGGAGCGTATTAGTATTTACTGACAAATAACTATGAATGCAGTATGGGTAGGGAAAACTTAGAATTTGAAAGCTTTAAAGAAAAAATTTCATTTATCAAGTTTCTTAGATAGAGAGATAGAATCAACATGAAATTTCTGATTTAGGTTTTCCAACGAGAATACACAGCGATATTTACAGTGATTTTTGAAGTCATGTTAAGATCTAAAAAAAAATATTATTTCGCCCTACGTTTTTCAGTATTTTAGATATTAACGCATTCACTTTACTAGGTGAATGCTTTATTCAGATTATTGAAAATTGTAACTAATGGAATAAGATAATTTTGTGTACATTTAAAGAACTCAATCTGTCAGTAAGGTGTGCAGATATATACCAGTCTATATTCGAATAATAGTTTGGGGATAAAAGGAATTATCAAATATACGTACATACTCATTAATTTTAATTTATTAAAAAAATAGAAAACATTTAAAGAGGACGGCGAAGAGATAAGTGATTTTATATACAGAAAGGTGTACAGTGAGAACGTTATATATCGTTATTGACTCGGATTCCTCTGAAAATGACGTCTCTTTCATTTAATCGCCGTTGAGGGTAAGGAGGTGGGGGAGGCGGCAGGGAGGCATGTGCCGCAGCGCTGCACCACGCACCGCGATGACGTCACGGTCGCCTCGGAATCGCGGCGCACATCCCGCGTCGACCACAACTAGGTCGACCCTCTCCTCCTGTTCAAATACACGGCGGTGCCAGTCTAATACTGCAGGGTCACAGGCTTACTGTCTCTCGAGATGGGGCAGATGATGTTCAACTATGATTTATGTATTTCTAATTTGCATAATTACTTTAGATTCGTTATTTATTGCAAACACAAATGCAAATTTTTATCTTTATCAGAAGAAATAATTGTTTTAATTTAGCCAAAAAGAACAATTTTATGAATGCCGGATCTTGAGGGGAAAGAATTTCCACGTAAGCGTTATTATAGAAAACAAGAGAAGCCTAACTGCAAGAACTATCCTTGTAGAGTATACGTCTCACAGACAAATGGCGACAGCCACACTCACCCATTACAGTAGTGCCTGCGGGAAAGGCGGACGACTTCTAATTTAAAACTTATTAGTTGGAGAGTATAGCTACGCCGCCGGGAAGCCTTTGGCATTAAATCGTTTGTAATAGATTTGGTGAAACATAACCGTTGTGCAAGTGTTCAGAATAACAATAAATTTTATGCAAATAATAAAATAGAACAAATTTATTTATTATAGCTATGGTCTTATATCCTTCCATTACTGGTATTTTGTGTTGGTTGTAATTATTATAAACTAAAATTTACAAGACAGTTGACAGCAAGGGAAATATTCAGTTTTTGGGTAGCATCAACTGGCAGTAATGTTTCTTAAAGGCAATGTTTTTTATTTATTGCTTAACATTTAAGTTTCTTGTATTTACCAGTCTTGTCTCAATTTTAGTGGTTGTATTTTTTTTTTTTAGATTATAGGGCTTTTCTAAGTTTGAGGTAAGTACTAGCACTTCTAAATGTGTTTAGATCAACGCAAACAGAACATAATGTAAATCTACAAGCACACACCACTTATAATGATCAATTAATTTAGGCGGTATTATTTGACTTGTTAAACGCCCTGAATGATGTTAGGTCACACAACTACTGAAGGTTATTTCATCTAATTAAATATGCTAATAATTAAATTCAACACATGGCAGGTATCAGGAAATTATATGAAAGAAATGGGTTCGAATAAATGAAATTTTAACTTATTCAGAAAGGCAAACTGATTGACATTAAAAGTTAACAGACTTACCATTACATAACCAACATCCAAGCTTAAGCTTAACTTGAATCTATGGACATGAATCTGAAGGTTACTTTTCGGGTTTTTGAAATGCAAGTGTCTATCAGCAGATATTACACATTATCCAATATCGGCTGGTCCGAGGAAGCACTGACTCCACTGCGATGAACTGTGTATACGAACGAAGGCTAAGGCGGACTCACTAGGCTGATACACACTCCAGCGTCAGCCTAGCTGACTGACAGCAGTTCACTTCTCGCTGTGGCACACACAATCCGTCTCCTCTCCACCGGTGCAGTCATGAAAAATACTTGCTATTCCCGTCGTACCGCCTCCGCTCCGCCTTTATCGGATGAGAACATTAAAAAAAAATGGCGTAGTAAACGCAACTGACTGAATTCGCTGGTTGTCTTACACTCTGTTACCACATACGGCGTGCCTTTCATAAAAAAAGAACTGTAACGTCCCGAGCGGTTGAATGCCCAAAAACCTTGGGTTCGTCTCTGATTAATCATTCCCTGGTTCGTTTTACCGGAAATATTTGATCATGTGATCAGAGATATTACAGTCCTACTGTTACTTGTAGCCAGTAATGAGCAGGGCTTCAGTGTTAGCAATTTAAATAGCTGGGGAAAGAATTTACTGAATTAGAGTACATTAACAAACATATGAAATTCATGGAAATAGCTCTAATGTAAATAAATAAAATCACTAATAAAAATCTAGTCACTGATCTTTCCTAAGCCTGCAAAGTAGTAATAAATGGATTAACCTATACTTGAGAATGCTACATGACGTCTTGATGATCGCGAAATCATGGCGTAGAAGAAGGAATCCCCGAGCGTCAGTATAGACTGTGCTCCCAGGCTGTAAGCCTGGAGTGGGGGAATCACGTGCCTGGCCCATAACTGGTTCATTAGGCCTTGGTAAGTACTTTAGGGCTGGGAAACTGGTTTCTCACGTTAGGTACCGCTGCTAGCCTTGATACCACCTGCGTCTAAAATAATTAGGTTACCTGCCTCCAAGGACGTGAGGAAAAAAAAAAAAAACACTTCGCCTGAAAGTACTGTGCTTTTGAAGCTTAAAATATTTCAAAGTCTATACAGAACCCTCCTTCCAAACAGCCGGTCAGCCTTCTCTTTCAACAACTCGGCGCGGCGCTGGTCGTCTCCAATAAAATAAAACGAACAATCTTGGAACGAGAGGGCAGGCCGACCAAGTGACCTCCACCCCGTCAGACAGGCTAGGCATCGGAAAAAGCTCCAGGGGCGCGACCACCGGAACATCTGCCTCTGCAGCGTGGCCTATTACACACTACTGAATTACGTACGAGAGAAACGAACCTATTAATATGCGTGTAGTTGTCTTGAAACAATTACTTTATCTGAGCTGATTTCATCAATTTAAATCAGTGGTTCCCAACGGAAGCGGTACTGTCCACCGGTGGGCGTTGAAGAGACCATAAGGGGCGTTTCTGATCCAAGGCAAATTTGGAGGGCGTTGAGGACCAGCCACCACCGCATGCATGCTTTCCAGTATTACATATTCGTCTTTAAGGGCTACAGCAAACATCCTTTTAATAATATTACTATCAGTGTATATAACTAAAAGAGGAGTTAGCGCGGTCAGCAATTTATAAGCTAAGGGAAGAAAAATATTTTCACAGTGAAATTCATCAACTGAAGTTTGCCGAGCACTAATAAGACACATCAAAAAAATTAGTGTTATTACACCGAGCTCAGCCTTCGAATTAATAACATTTTCATAATGTGCATTTGTTAATCAAACTGTGAACAATACACCAAATTATTTGTATGTTTTAATAAGTAATTTTATAAATATATCCTTGTTTTTCTGGCTATATGTTTTAGTATACTATACCTAATAGGGCTCCATCGAAACACTGTTTCAAAAAACCAATAAAATTGGAACATTATGAATTCAATTATTTATCTCAAGAAGAAGAGTCAAAGCGTTTGTTCTTTTTTCTGAATTTTCGTTAAGGCGGAGGTCGGATGAAAAAGGTTGGGAACCTATGGTTTAGATAGTATAACATGTATAAATAAAGCAGTAAACGTGACAGTAATAATATAAAGATTATGATTGTATCACTACTGCTTTGTTCCTGTTAATAGTCTTTTACTCTCTTTAAGAGAACGAAGGTAGATAAATAAAGAATATACATTAGTGTCAAGGATTTTCGAAATGTTTGTAAATTTAGAAAACTGGATAATATACCGATAATTACTTGCCTTAAAAAGTGTTATTTACGTAGACTTGAGTTCCTGCACGTGATTCTGCAGATACACGTGTAGTGAAGTAGCGCAGATGAGTGTAGCTGGTTCGTCTGGCTCGCACCCAGTGGGGGCTCGCCCCACCCCATAGGCAGCCAGAGCCAAGATTGGCCGCGCTGTCACCACAATTGGACAGCCTTGTTCCCGCCGATGGCCCTTCGACCTATGCTGTTCACTCGACTGCCAGACCCACCTCCGACACGTTCGGTAATAACGGCCCTTCGCCAAGGCTGTCGATCTGCTATCACTAAAACGAGGAGTGACGTGAGAAATAAAACCAGTAGCTGCATACATGATATCCAATTCTGTTATTCAGTAGACTTTAGAGCTGTTTCTGCAAACCTACATACACAGTAAAACACTTAAGGTAAAGAACGTATTTGAGGATCTGTTAATAAACTACCGAGACAAATCTATTGTCTCTCTTTTTTTAATTTTTTTTTCTATCAGCATGTTTTTATCGCAATTTACATAAAACGTATTGGACATAATTTTATCGGGCTTTAAACATTGTGTAGCCCATGTTCCTGAGATATGATTCATCTTGATAAGATAAAAGGACATTAAAAAAAAAGGGAAACGGAATCCAGCTTCCAAAATACGAAAATCGTAGATCATCTTAGATCATCTTACAATCTTTCTAAGATGTCGGAAAAATTTTAACTCTTGGCGTTTGAGTAAATCAAAAGGAAATAAAATTGATTTACTTTTAACGTGATGCAATGAAAAAATGATCAAAATTAACTAGAAATATAAAGAACGAAATGAGACTGTTTTAGAAATGTTAACTATAGATATACGTTTCCAAAATATTCTGATAGAAACATTTTTAATACATGCGGGATTGGCTGATGTACAAGTGAACGGAAAAGAAGTGATTATTTTAGGCCATTTCTTCCACAGTTGCTTATTAAACTAATAATTATTATTAAATAAATAAATTTTAAATAATTATTATTAGGAAAAGCGCTGTATGGACATTCAAAAAATAGAATATATGAACGAGATAATTGGGATCGTAGGTTGCAACGGCTATGTTAAAATTAAAAAATCTGTCTGAGAATACGAGGAAATGGTAGAACCAGTCGAGAGACTGATGGTAGCGGCAGTAAAAGGAAAGAGCTACAAGTGATTAACACTGAAAAAAATGGAGGGGATAGTAGGTATATTAATCATAAATATGATTGTTTGGTTGAGATAATAATATCAACCTCCCTCTCGTCTCCCCCCCCCCCCCAATTCTGCAACTAGATAAAATACGCGTAAAATACTAGCCAAACAGTCAGAATGGCTATGACTGTGATTATGAGGGCCATTCGTATATGTTTTGATCCGAATGGTCTTCATTACCAGCAAAATTGCCTTACTGCAATGGCATAGAGGCAGGCTATAAAACAAGAATTAGCCCCGCTTGAGACGATAAATGAGACGGCTTTTTCCTCGTTCTTTGAGGAACTAAAGTGGAGAGAGTGTTGCGGACATGCGGGAGAGTGCCGTAAATGGCTGCCACAACTCCTCACCAGTAACAGCTGCGACAGTGAGTGATGCAGCCACAGTCGCTCCCGAGCTCACGCCAATTCACACCATCAGTCTCATCACATCTGAAAGAACCGGGTTGAAATTATTCTTAAAGTGATGGATTGGTCCTTTAATAACATGACATTTTGCTTGTTCACATCTGTCACAACTTCTCAAAATATTAAATTAAATTTACTGACGAAAACTGAATAATGGAATCAGACTGAGACAAGTGTAACATTAACTTACAAGAAGCTGTCTGTCTTACATTGTTACTACGCAGAAAAAAAATTAATCGTAAATTACCTTATAAGACTGACTGATTTTCGTATGATGAAATTCTATGAATTTATAGGAAAATATTTCTGATCGAAGCATATACACTTATCCAGTTCTTCTCCTGTTCAGGAATACGGTAATGATAGATGACGTTAGTGGTACTTGCTTAGGAAATATTTCAGTGTCAGTCAGAAAGTCTTATTTCTTATTACATACGTCACTCCTTGGATATTTAAAGTCAAATATTTGGATCCTTGCCAAGGATTTATACAAATTATCTTATACAAATTATCGCTTTGGAATATTTATCAAATTCTTAAAATACTTCTCTATTCATTGCTAATCTTAAAAATTCTGATTATGGAAGTTCTCGATTTGTACAAGTCTCTAATTATGCACGATGTAAACGAGGTACAGAATTGGAAAACCTGAAGCCTCCAAATGTTATGAGGTAGTGTTTTTGATATGTATATTAAATATGTTGTGTTCTGCAACTACAGAAGGGAAATAAATCCACTTAACATGGATTAAGGAGCATTATTCTATTCTGCGGAATGAAACAGATAACAATCTCGCCAAAAAAAGGTACATTGTAAGTACAGTGGTATAATATAGAACTGGCCCATGCAGAATTTGCACCGCTTATTAGGTAAGAAACATACATCAAGCAAATGACCAAACTTATGGAACGCAACAAAAGCTTTCAGAGGAAAGTATTACGCATAGTGCCAGTCACCTCCATGTATCTTTCAAAGCTCCGTATCTGGAGAATACAGACTGTCTAAAAGGCATAAAACATCCGTAATTTAAATGACATTGTACCGACTCTTCTTTCTATTGAACGGACGGTAATGAGGTATCAGATCTAAGTCACTTGCAAATAACACGAATCTCAGAAAAAAACTAATATCAAATCTTGTTAAGCCAAACACCCCTATTACAACTACAGTAAGCATGCTTAAACGTTCTAATCGATAGGAGATACACAAGGTGATAGCAAAATATTTAAAACAACATTTAAACCTGATAAGCAATTTAAAAAATTAATCAGAATAATGTACAAAATTATAAATTATTTGGATATTATATTTGTGCAACTGTAAACCAAATAAATATTTCACTTATAACAGGCTGTGTGTAACCATATTTGATAAGGTAAAAGCTTTAATGTATACTTTAATCAATATTTTCCAACCATTTATGCATATGAAAAGTGAATATTCTAAACAACTAATTATTAAGGAAGAGAAATAGTAAATTGTTTGTAATTCGAATGTAATGTCTGCTTACCAATATCAGTTTAATTTACTATATTATAAAAAAGCAGGCACTGACAAAAATTATCGTATTTATATATTGTCTCAATCATTGATGTAATTCGTTGGCGGTAAATAATTAGATATTATTATTTTCGGAAGAAACTCTTATTGTTATACATGGTAAGCATAAATGATTTATCGGGTTTCAGAAACTGTGCATTCAAAAGTATACGACCTACAAAGACGAATGATACATCAAAACATATACAACTCACATAGTTTCTGGTACATGCTACAAAATGTTCAATGTGTGCGCCCTTTGTCACCAGGGACGCATCCAAACGGTAACCTAGTTCCGTCCACTCGATAGCGTGTTTCTATCAATGTCCAACACAGCAGCAGTGATCCGCCCCTGTATTTCTTCGTGGGCGCCCTGGAGGTCCACAGGCAACCAGTGTCACGAAATTGGCGAAACGGAAGTAAAATGCTTTGGTGACTAAGTGCAGCTTTTCCGTATTTTCGTACGAATGCATGCAGCACATTCGTAACCAAAGAACACTGACGTACTCTAACACGCAAAATCTCTTTTCCTGCTTTTACACTATCTTGTCCACTGCTGCCATCTAGTGTGGAAGCCAGACGCCAAGCAGGCATTTAAACTTGGTGGGTTTTATATATCTTTCGTGTATCATTCGTCTTTTCAATACACAGTGTTTTGAAACGCGAAGAACCATTTAGGCTAACCCTGTATTTAGAGACGGGACAAGATTGATTCGATGAACAAATCTCTGAGACCGGTCAGTGAGCAGCATCGTCCCAGTGTAAAGGCCCGGTCACACTAGCGGTCAGCTCAGCTCAGCTCACGATCCAGGATTTCGCTTGTACCATTCACACCAGCGGTCAGGTCAAGTCAGATCAAATCGTAGCTCATGCCATGTCATTTCCCTTGTTCGTAACTAACAATGTCATTTTCTACGGCAACGTTGATTAAAATACGTCAAGACAAAGACACGACGGTTCAGGGTGCTTCCAGAGCTTAAACCGCAAACAGATCAAGAGAAGTTTTCCAGGATTCATTGATATCATAATTTAAGCAACATGTATTTTACAAAATTATTTAGGGAAGGATAAAATTCCATGCCATGTAGATATTGAATCCCAGTATGAACGAAGGCTACTTTTTTTTTTTAACGGATATTCCTTGTTTGTATGCTAATGCTCGTAAATAAGTTTTTAATACAAGCAATAGATTCACAACATTTTTTAATTCGGAAACAGGATCTGTGCCTTGGTAGTACGAAAACATGTTATAATATTTGAATTTATATTAAATTTGTCAACTTTATAATAATATGAAATAACATAAATCTATTACTCTCTTTTTATTACTTACGAGCTAAGGTTTTTAGACTTTCGTCGTCCATGTCTGTCTAACCTGACCAGACCGTTGCTCGTTCACACTAGCGGTCAGCTCAGCTCAGCTTAGGTCTTGGTCGTTGTTTATCGGTGGGTTTACCTGCCTCGCCCTGACCTGAGCTGACCGCCCTTTGAGAATGCTCCCACTGGATTAGGTGTACAGCGATTTTTGACCAGAGCTGACCTGACCGCTAGTGTGAACAATCAGTGTTTGCTCCTCGCCCAGTCTGGTTTCCTTGGCAAAATCAGTCTAATACTCGTCGCTGAAAACTCCCACCATCTAAGCCCCTCCGGAGAACCTACAAACATATGAGCAAATCCTAGCCATTATTCCCTGTAGGAGCACTCTGTAGCTGTTAGCCTAATCGATTTTCACAGCTAGGCACCATGCTGGATATTAGGCTGACCCTTTAGTCCAGTAACGGGGTAGTTCTCACTTGCATCACATCACGTAGAAGATTTTTTTTTCTTATCTTTTATATATTGGTGAGAGTATGCAGAAACCAAGTTTTCGACCTCCAACACCCTCGGCACAATTTTCTGTGGCCAAAAAACATCAAAATTTGGGTACTTTTTTCAGTTTTCGTCTAGAACTCCTTCCTGATAAGTCCTATCAAGAAATATTCTATTTTCAATTTGAAAGAGGAGAAAATTTCCTACAACTTTCGTATTACAAACTTTTTCTAAACTCAAAATTAAGCGAGCTACAGTTCTTTGAAAATCAGCCAAATTTCACACTTTTCCTAAAAGTTGGGTTTTTACCTACTTTGCAGCTCAAAATGACCTGAAACCCCTGTATATATAACCGATATATATGTATTTCTGTATGACATAGTATATATATGTACTATACTTTGATTACTGATGGTCCATTCAATAATCATATAGCATTGTTGGGCGGGAGATCCCGAAGGATTGTTCGGCCGCCAGGTTACAGTGTTATGGATAGGCCGCGCAGTGCGCTTCTTGTGGCTATCTAACCTGACCAAGTACTCGTACCGCATATAGGGAACCTACAGCTTAAGGTGGAATCCAAACTACAGAATCGTTCTGGCTTACTTCATATTACACAGCAAGCTGTGGCAGAGGTAAAGGTCGGGTTAATGGCCTTTGAAAATCATTGCTGAGACCGGGATTTCGATCTCCAGTCAGACGCCTTGAGCTACCATATCGCTCTATTACTGAAGATAATAGAGCGAACAACAATGCATAATGTTATGACGCAAAGTTATAAAGTCATAATAATTTCGAAATAAGTTAAAAAAATGGTCATAAATAAATTTCTTTTCCGTTTGGATTGTCCCGGCTTATCAATGAATTGTGTCTCTTTCATCCATTGCATCAGGAACAGCTTCCTCGAGGTCGAAGAAATCTTCCTCTCCTTCATCTACTACATTCCAGGAACGCTTTCACGAGGCAGGCGAGAGCAATTTTTGCAAGCAGCTGAACAATGCAGTCCTGATTAGCGACAGCTGCATGGAGGAGAACAAGGTTTCTGGAAGGAATATGATACAACCTTCGAAGTAAACTCAACTTTGTTTTTATCTTTGAATTTTCTGTGTTGGCAGTGAGTCAGCAGTCGAGCAACCGCCGCCGTGAGCAGCAGACATCGACTTTCTTGTGTGTTTAATCTAAAGTGTGGTAGATAGACTTTGTTTTTATCTTTGAATTTTCTGTGTAGGCAGTGAGTCAGCAGTGCAGCAGTAGCCAACTTTTGTGTGTGATTTAAATTGTGCTAGTTTTTGTCGTTATCTTTGAATATTTCCTGTCTAGGTAGTGTTCCAGTCAGTTGAGCCTCCGCAGCCGTAGCAGCAGTAGCCAACTTTTGTGTGTGATTTAAATTGTGCTAGTTTTTGTCGTTATCTTTGAATATTTCCTGTTTAGGTAGTGTTCCAGTCAGTTGAGCCTCCGCAGCAGTAGCCACGAGCCTTTGCAGCCGTTAGTACCGGTCGCCGATTTTTGTGTATTTATTTGTAGTTCGGTTTTTGTCTGTTTCAGGTGTCATAACTTGTGCAAAGTGTTCTGGTAGGCGTCTGGATCTCGAGGAGATTCTTAATACTATGGCGTCTCTTCAAGCGCAGGTATGGAGCATCCTAGACGAGGAGCGGCAGTGCGTCGAAGAAATTCCGCAGCCAACTGCAGTGGAACCGGCAAGTTTTGATTTTGAGGTTCCAGTTGCAGAAAACATCTGGCATCGTGTGGATCGGAGAAAGGCGTCGAAATTCCCAATTAGCCGAAGGGAAAATGATACCTTGCCCCTAAGTAACGCGTTTTCTGTGTTGCAGGAAGTTGTAGATTCAAACGCGAATGGCCCAGAAGAGCAGCAGGGAAGATTTACCCGCAGACCCCGAGCCTTGCCAGGAAAAGGTTTACTGGTGATTGGCAGCTCCAACGTGCGACGGCTGGAGAAACCGCTACGGGAATTAGCCACGAAGAACGGTGCAGATCCTCATACTAACGTTCATTCCGTTTCTCTTTCAGGAGCAACCGTACCACGTGTCATGGAGGCCATTCCAAGAGCGATTAGGGAATCGAACTGCCGTCAGTTAAGAGTAGCTGCGCACGTCGGCACTAATGACTCGTGTCGTGTTTCTGTTCCAGATATAGTTAAATCCATGGACAAGATGGGCCGAAAGGCGTATGAAGCCGCCCGGGAAAATTCAGTTTCATTACAGTTCTCAATTTGCAGTGTGGTGCCGCGTGTCGATTGTGGGGAGGCTGTGTGGTGGAAGATCTTTAATTTAAATAATAATTTGCAGGAGCTGTGTCGCAAAAACAACTGGGGCTTCGTCGACCTTCGTCCGATGATAGCTGCCAGCTGGGACGCATTTGACAGGTCGGGCGTCCACTACACACCTAGAATGGCGTCCAAGGTGGCTGCTAAAATTTGGAACCGCCTTGATATGAATTATTTTTTAGGAACAGTGTGAGGCCCGAAGATCCTTCATTTCACCGAAGAGGATGTGCTGATAACTTAGAAGCTGGTCCCGGTAGTGATGGCGCGAATAATTTTAATATTACAGCTCCAATTACTTCACCCGTTTACCGTCAGAGTGCGAGTATGAAAAATGCTATTTCAGACACAAATAACAATACGAAGCAGCTAAGGATAATGGTACTAAATTGTCGGAGTATTAGAGGGAAAGTAGCGGATTTTCACGCCTCAGTTGCGACTAATGATGTCGATATAATACTAGGAACCGAGAGCTGGTTGACGCCCGAAGTTGAATCTAGCGAAGTATTTGGCCCTCATTTCAATGTTTTTCGGAAGGACAGAACTGTCTCAATGGGTGGGGGTGTGTTCGTGGCCGTAAGCAAAACCGTTAATTGCTCTGTCGTAACTGAAACGGAAAATTTTTGCGAGTTAATATGGGTCAAGGTAAAAATTGGCAAAAATTTAAAGTTCATACTCGGGTCATTTTATCGACCTCCGGATTCTGATCTGGCTAACGCGGAATACTTCAGAGAGTCACTTAATAACATTTACAAAAAATTTCAAGGACATATATTGATAGTGGTTGGTGACTTTAACCTACCGTCGGTTAGGTGGGACACATACACGTTCAGGTTGGGTGGAAGAGATAGGTTAATAACCGAAACGTTCCTAGAATCATTTGCAGAAAGATCTCTTGAGCAGATGGTCGAAGAACCAACGCGGTGCGACAAAGATTCCTCGTCCATTCTGGATCTTTTTCTAATTAGCAATCCTGATATTGTAGATAAAGTTTGTATAGAAGACGGTATAAGTGATCACAAGGCGGTTGTGGTAACGTTAAACTGTAGTCTGAGTCTGAAGCATGACAAAGAGAAACTCGTGTTTTGCTTCGATAAGGCAAACGATGCGGGTATGGTTGATCACTTTGCGAAGAATTTTGAAACGTACATGCTAAATACAAATGTTGAGGAACTTTGGTTTAATTTAAAAGAACTAATATGGACCGGTTTAAACCAGTTTGTTCCTAAGAAGAGTATTAAGGTCAGTAATAACTTCCCTTGGTTCAATAGGGAAGTGAAACGTTTGCTCAGGAGGCAAAGGCGTTTACATGCCGCGGTGAAAAAATCGGGGGACTCATCTAATCGTGCTAAATTAGTCCAGTTGCGTGCGGAAGTGCGTAAGGCAATGCGCGATGCGTTTAAAGAATTCCAAGCCAGGAATTTATCCGAAGATCTCATTACTAATCCAAAAAAGTTCTGGTGGTATATCAAAGTAATAAGAGGCTCTCGTAAGGTTATGCCGTCGCTGATTAAAGAAAATGGTGAATTATCAGAAACAAGCGTAGAGAAAGCAGAAATTTTGAATGATATATTTAAAAAGGCTTTTACGATAGAAAACTCAGAGGAGATACCGATATTTAACAATCGTACCGACAAAATTATGAATAATCTCGCTCTTGATGTTGAGGGAATAACTAAACTGCTTATGAATGTAAAAACCAATAAGGCTCCCGGACCAGACGGTATTCCTACAAGATTCTACTCAAGATACGCAAAGGAAATTGCACCGTATTTGATGAAATTGTATACCGTCTCTCTGGATCAAGGAAAAATACCAGCCGAATGGAAGACCGCTATCGTAACTCCAGTGTTTAAAAATGGGAATGTTAATGATCCTCAGAATTATAGGCCGATCTCGTTAACTTCAATATTTTGCAGGATTTTAGAACATATCATCTATTCAAATGTCATGCGGTTCTTGGATGAAGGTGAGCTTTTAAATCCAAATCAACATGGATTGAGAAAAGGCCGAGGCTGCGAAACACAACTTGCACTTCTAATTCACGACTTGTGCCGAATTATAGATGAGCAATCCCAGGTTGATTTGGTTCTATTAGACTTTAAAAAAGCTTTCGATACTGTGCCTCACACTAGGTTACTTAGGAAACTTCGCGGTTACGGCATATCTAGACAAATATGCGACTGGGTTGCAGACTTCCTGAAGGGCAGAACACAGTGTGTAGTTCTCGACGGTGAGCGTTCATCACTTACTGAAGTGGGGTCTGGAGTTCCCCAGGGAAGCGTGTTATGGCCACTGTTGTTTCTCATATACATCAATGATCTATGCGACATAATAGGGGGGATGAAAAGATTATTTGCTGATGATGCTATAATTTATCGCGAAATCAAAACCCAGGACGACTGCGCTTTGTTACAAGACGATATTATGAAAATAATTGCGTGGTGTAAAGATTGGCAGTTGGAGTTAAACGCTAAAAAGTGCCAAGTCATGCGTGTAAGTAAAAAGGTGACACCACTTAACTATGAACATACGATTAATGGCACTGTCCTTAGAACGGTAAATTCCGCTAAATACCTAGGGCTAACAATTCGTAATAATTTGTCGTGGAATGAGCATATCGAGAATGTAATGGGAAAAGCAAATCGTATGCTCCGATTTCTAGGTCGTAATTTAAATCAATGCACTCAGGAAGTTAAATCGATTGTATACAAGTCACTAGTACGTCCTCACTTAGAGTATTGTTGTTCTGTATGGGGTCCCCATCAAAAGGGGTTAATGGAGGCTTTAGAGAAGGTCCAAAGAAGAGCCGCCCGATTCGTGACAGGTATATATAGTTGGAGGGAAAGCGTAAGTGCGATGTTGAAGGAGTTAGGTTGGGAAGACCTGGAACACCGAAGGCGTTGCTCTCGACGGAAGCTAATTGAAAAATTCAAGACAGATGTATTTCGGAATGACAGTCAGCAAATATTGCTACCAGCAACATTCATATCTCGAAATGACCATGAAAACAAGATAAGAGAAATCAGGGCCAGAACCGATTCATTTCTGTACTCATTTTTCCCACGAGCGATTAGGGAATGGAATAGAAAGGATTTACCGGGCGAGTAAACTTAAAATCCGACAGGAGTAGCTTTCGATAAAGCACTCCAGCCATCCTGATCTGGGTTTTCCATGGTTTTCCCAGATCACTCCACGCGAATGCGGGGATGGTTCCTCACAATAGCCCATGGGCGCCTCCTGCCATATCCCTTATAACCCTTCCAAACCATAACCCTTTTAGATAGGTGCAATGCACCCTCCGCCACACACTTTTAGTGAATCGCGGAGTAATAATAATAATAATAATAAAGTGCATCGTCTTTTATTATTGTTTTGTTATGACTTTACGCCTCGTCGACGTCGAGTTCATTAGTGGCACGATGGGACTGGGGACAAGGAACGTGAAGGATTTCGGCCATGGCCTTTTGAAGGAAGCATCCCGGCATTCGGCTGGAGTGATTTGAGGAAACCATGGAAAACCCAAATCTGGATGCTTGGACGGGAATTCGAACCGACGTCCTCCTAAATGCATTTATTATTGTAACTGTAATAAGACTGGACGAGCCTTTCCTTCATCCTCACGGCAATGGGTACGTTTCTCGACCCAACCAACCTTTACTTGGTGGTACGCGCATATTGAGTGAAACGTTGCCGCATCTGATTTTGGTGGCAACCGTGCTAGTCTGAATGCATTTTTTGGGCAGATTTCTTAATCATTTCATATCTGAGCCTTCCAATGTTCCACAAGCAATTTTTCCGTACCGTTCCAAGATGATCTGTTCCCCTGCGTGTTCTCCAAATGTTCTCTGGAGGCTAGAGTTCTGAGAAGTTAGCATGCATGTTGCTTTCAGATATGGTTGGTATTGAATCATGCAGTAGAAGTTTTCTTTCCCATAGCCGAAATATGTTGATATTGTATCACATCCAGCAAATGCATGGATGAAGAGGATGTGTGTGGGTTCAAACTCGTGGTACCAAAGCCCATTAGCAAAATGAGAAAGCCAATATACTCACTTACAATCATCACACCGTCGAATTTTGCTGCTTGGGAAATTGCTGCGTCAACGATTAATCCAGCAGCATCTTGTTTTGCCTGTTGATCTTGGATGCCTCCGTTTTCAGTTTTTGCATTACTATCAACATTACACAGTTCTTGCTGCTCTCATTTGCTGCGTCACTGTAGCACTTGTTTCCTCACTGAAAATGATGCCTGCTGAAGTATCTGATGTTTTCAAACTACAAATCATTTCAGATGACTTTATTCCTCTCTGCGCAGCATAACTTCGGTATCCGTCAAATATAACTGTGATGTTGGATCTATAGTTCGTTGTCAAATAGGCTTCATATTTTCCACAGAAGCAGCCAAGGTATTTACTACTATGCCACATAACCTTATGCAGGAGGAATCATCCGTGCATAGCAAAAATTTGTGTGTTGGGTGTTTTATCTTGAAGAGATTTAAATGCTTCATATAGCAACAATTTTTTTCCATTGTTGTACGGAACAAATTCAAATGGAACACATTGTTTCAATCCATTAAAACGGAAAAAAATGGATTTATGACTAATTTTTGACTTATTATGACTTAATTTTGACTGCATAAATAAACTTTGTGCCATAACATTATGGTTTCAGTTTTGCAAACACGTTTTTCAAACTGGTACAAATACCATCAGGTAATAGAACGAAATGGTAGCTCAGTGGTTAAGGTATTTGACTGAAGATCCAAATCCCGTTCTCAGCAGTAATTTTCAAAGGCCATTAACCCGAGCTTTACCTCTGCCACAGCTTGCTGTGTAATATGGAGAAAGCCAGAACGATTCTGTGGTTTTAATTCCACCTTAAGCTGTAGGTTCCCTATATGCGGTACTAGTACTTGGTCAGGTTAGATAGCCACAAGAAGCGCACTGCGCGGCCTATCCATAACACTGTAACCTGGCGGCCGAACAATCCTTCGGGATCTCCCGCCCAACAATGCTATATGATTATTGAATGGACCATCAGTAATCAAAGTATAGTACATATATATACTATGTCATACAGAAATACATATATATCGGTTATATATACAGGGGTTTCAGGTCATTTTGAGCTGCAAAGTAGGTAAAAACCCAACTTTTAGGAAAAGTGTGAAATTTGGCTGATTTTCGTCGAAGAACTTTAGTTCGCTTAATTTTGAGTTTAGAAAAAAGTTTGTAATACGAAAGTTGTAGGAAATTTTGTCCTCTTTCAAACTGAAAATAGAATATTTCTTGATAGGACTTATCAGGAAGGAGTTCTAGACGAAAAACTGAAAAAAGTACCCAAATTTTGATGTTTTTTTGGCCACAGAAAATTGTGCCGAGGGTGTTGGAGGTCGAAAACTTGGTTTCTGCATACTCTCACCAATATATAAAAGATAAGAAAAAAAAATCTTCTACGTGATGTGATGTTTGTGATACCCCCTTTTTACGACCCCGTTACTGGACTACTTAGTTTAGGGGGTAAAAATGCTTTTTTTTCACCGTAAAAATCATATTTGTAATGCTTGGTAATGTTATCGCCTTTTGAGACACTACAATATAGATTAAGGAAAAAAGTTGAAGTATTTTAAATGGACCTGCTTCAGTTTGATGTATTCTGTGCCCAGCTGAAATCCGATTTAGCTTTACGCCCAAAATCTCAGTAATTATTACAATTTACAACAATAATGTTGGTGCGTTGTTTTAATGGTCGGAGAAATTTGACAGTTCTTTATTGTTGATATCTCCGGAGAAATCAACAAATAAGACTGAAAGAGGTTTACAAGCGGATTATTTTGAAGCAAGCGGTGAATAATTCCTCCATGACATACCGTCATGGGTGACGATATATTGAACGACATGTGCAGGTAAGTTCAGAAATACGGTTTGTATGTTTGTGATCCCTTGCACTTTCTTGATTTCACAATAGCCGCCACATCAGCAATCACTGGTGGGATTAAATATTCTAAAGTAGATTTATTACCTGAGAATTCGTTTAGTAACTACATGATTATGATAAATTAAAATATGATCTAAAAATTAATCTTCATTTACCTGTCACATCTTATCCATTGTTAAAGCTTCCAGCCATTCTCGTAGCTTTCACAATTATTCAGTTGACTCTGGAATATTCTGATGGTTTGTTACCTATGTTGATAAAATTACTGTTTACGAACTTAGCCACATATGGTAATTTAATGAAGATTTGTATTGATAAAACATTTTCCTTTCGATATTAATAAGCATAAGCGTTAAGGCTTTGCTTTCGGATCCCTTCGGATCCCTAGAAATACATAATTTTTCAGGCGGATTTTTTTTTTGTTAGGATAGTATTTTCTTTGCTTGTAGCAATGATATACTGTCATAAAATTTCGTAATTTAATAATAGTGGATTAGACAAGAATAGACATTTTGTACTGGGTGTTAGCATATCTTTGCTCATCAAAGATTATCCACACGAAGATATGCGATTGTTGCCATCTGTCCGAGTACTAAGCAGTGATGGATCTAGAAAAGGAAGGGGGGTGAGGTGGGGGAACTAACCGGGATGCTTTCGCCGGGCTACAAATGGCAAATTTATGTCGAGGCTTTTTTTCTCGTGTTGGTGACATTAGGGGCGGCAAAATTGTGTTCGAAAGTTCATAATTCCTCCACTCGGACCAAGTAAGCTTTGTTTGTGCCGATGTTTCTTAAGTAATTATGTTTGTGAAACGCATATTTGTGAAGACTTAAAGTTCAGAGTTTTCTATGATTTGTCTGCACTATTGAAAACCGTAAAGATAACTAGTACTGCTGTAGAATAAGGCGGTGCTCTAACGATCTCAGACATATTTAGTTTGAACTTGCATTACGAAACTTATTAATTGAGAACCTTTATCCCTATAGAAGATGTTCAATATTTTGTAATTAATTAACCTGAATAAACATTATAAGATATGAATCAACCGTATGGTCGGTATTACACTGACAAATGACAGTTAATATTCAACAGATTTACCGCGATAATAGTCAATTGACTATCATAAAGTTCAGTATGTATCAGTTTTTTCTGGTGTTAGGGATTAGATTTAGTTTTATAGGTATAGCAAATTTCATAGAATTCTTGTATTTGTGCAGCATATTGCAAAAATACACATCACTTTATTAAGAATTTAACTAATTTACAGAAATAAGCATCTAACTAACAGATACATATATTTTGAATAAATTCGAATGAATTTTTGGATCCCTTCAGGTACACTCCATTAACTGATTGGATATCTTCTGCAATAAGATAAATTGCTTGTTGTTTTTTAAAAAAAAAAATGCTTAACGTCTCTCTAACAGCGAGGTCTTAAGAGACGGGAAAGGATGGGGGGGGGGGCAAGTAATGGGAAGGAATTCGGCCATGCACTTTTGAAGGAAGCATCCCGGCATTTGCCTGGAGTGATTTGGGAAACCATGGAAAACCCAAATCTGGATGCCCGGACGGGGATTCGAACCGCCGTCCTCCCGAATGCGAGGCCAGAACGCTAGCCGTTACATAAATTGCTTGCGCTGCATCGCAGTCGGACACAGAAATGTCTATTTCTTCCCAATAATACTATGAATTAGTATATTTATTGTTATTTGTTCAGATTCTCTTCAGACCTGTGCACAGAACGTGGTGGTGTAATTGTTAACGTTCTCGCCTCGCATTCGTGAGGACGCTGGTTCGAATCCGCATCCGGGCATCCAGATTTGGGTTTTCCATGGTTTCCCAAATCACTCCAGGAAAATGCCGGGATGCTTCCTTCAAAAAGACCATGGCCGAATTCCTTCCCATTCCTTGCCCCCCCCCCCATTCTTTCCTGTCGCTAAAGACCTCGCTGTTAAGAGACGTTTAACACTAAAAAAAATTACCTGTGCATTATGTTTGTGCTGTTTCTGTAATATAGCAAATGATATTACTAAGGGGTTATGATTTTTCTAGCCATTCTAAGCATTATGTTCTTGCAAACCTTTGTGGTTCTCATTGGAAGCAGTCTGGTAATATTATCGTTAACGACGTCGCGATTTGTTGACGGTTGGTGGTTCTCTGCGTTGTTCCTGTAGCATCTAAGAAAGAAGTTTTTTCTACAGAGTTGTGGAGAAGCGATGTGGTTTCAGAACTATCATCCAGTAAATAAGGGCGATGTTGATTTTTTCTAGTTAAAATAACTTTTTTACGTACGTGAAATCAGTTTAAAGGCAGTTATGACTTACAAATAAGTTGTAGATAGTTCGCACAGCAACAGCTTACTGGCGATCATGAGGGCGGTTCAACGTGTATTTATATTTCAGGATCATATGGACGCGGATATTCACACAAGTGAAAATAGTGATCTGATGGCATCACGCTTGCAGCAGACGATGCTTAATGGAACAGGTCGACTCGCTGGTGAGGGTATCGAGTTTGTCGGTGGTGTATGAGATGCGAAATAACTGGTGCGTTATGTACTCAACGCCAGCATCGCAGTTACCAAGTTTGCAGCCATCCAGATGTCATGCGTGAAATTGGTAAAAGCGTATACCTGTTCGCCTTTGAAACAAATTTAACCGTATTTCATCAGCTCCGAGAAACAACTGGTGCGGCAACAGTTAACTTTTTGCGAGACTAGATTCTGTGAAGGCTTAAAGGTGATGAGATGATAAACTTGTAAACTTAACTACTGAAACAAGTTGGCTTATATTAAAGTTTCTGTAGAAAGAAACATCAATATTTAAGTGCAAAACTGACATTCGAGAAAGTTTTTAATTTTTCTGTCTTTCCCAGTTTCTTAAAGAGCAAAAACCTGCAAAAAGTGTTTAAAAATACGGTGGCCTTATATATTTGCTAAATATTGATATAGGTTGTACTTAAATTACTCATATTGCACAACTATGATTAGTGACGGATCTAGGAATTTCCCGAGCCGCGACAAAAACTGTGAGATTTCCGCCCCTTTCAACATTATTTTGCCATCACCATTGTGGCAGTTGCTACTTTTGTAAATTAAAGGAGACGGATAGTACATCATACACTACAGTTTATGAAAATTGCAATTCCCAGAAGAAATGGTCTGAATCACTCCAACATTGCCGGGTGTGTAGAAGAGTGAATAAGTGATTAAGACTGCTCGGTCCATCAGCGCCCTCTTTTGCGACAGTGTTGCGCCACGGTCAGTGTGTACAGAGCAGTCAACTAAGTGGAAACGTGCAAGCAGGGCCGGTATGCCTCGTCGATGTCAAAGGGCGCAATATTAGAATGTTGATGAGCTGGAACGAGGCACATCATTACATATTAATATCTGTTACAATCACACACAGACAGAGAAAATTTAGCAGCAAGATGTAGATACACAGTAAGTCGATAGTAGTGTAATAAGTAAAGAAAAACAACACAGAAGATGCCGAAACCATCCGGGCTCTGTTATATCATACTTTTGCGATATTATGTCAATCTGATAATTGTAAGATACCAACAGTGCAATATTATAGTCATTGCAAAAAGAGAATAAATTAAAACATTTATCAGTCTCAATGATTGTTGAACAGCAAGTGCTGTTTCTGATGCAAACATTACTGCGGTACCAAGTATCCAGTGACGTGGCTCCATACAATAAGACTGACAGGCGTATGGGTCAAATAATTTATTAGCACGGGAGCTTTAATTTAAATTACAGTATTTAATTAATTCTCTTACAACTATTAAGAGAAAACATTTTATTTTAAAAGACTCAGAATTGTTGTCATCTTCATAAAAGTAGGTTGTTTTGTCATGAACAATGATGAACACTTTAAGAAGGAATCAACCAAAATAAATGGAATACCAAGGGTAGCGGAGTGATTGTAGTCTTGTGAATACTGTAACCAAATCGTATTAACACAGTAATATTAACAAACATAATAAACCTACGTTGTACAATAGTTTTTTGTGCTGTTCCATGTTTTAATATACGAGAAAACAATTTGAACTTTAGGGACATATTTTTAAAATGTGGGAACCATTTGTAATGATCTTTTTGGTTTTACGGTTCGTATTGACCCAACTGTACTGGGCGCCATACTGCTTAAAGATAATTTTATCTTTATTCAAATTTATAAAGCTGCCAAATGCATATGACATGACTTCCGTTACTATACAGTTTGGTTAAATGAATTTGGAGGCGATAATTTTCTTAGCGCAACTTTTCGTTATAAAGTGCTCAGAATTTCCGGCATGTTCTAGTTTCGTTAGATAAATTCCGCCTCAAGCTTTATGAAATGGTTTCTATAACGTTAGGTTATTACACATTGTTAACGAATCAAGCGCATAATTTTAGAGTTATCAATACTATCAATCATACCTTTAACAGGTCGCTGTTAAATAAATGTGAAAATTTTATAGCCTGGCGTGTATTTTCGTTTCTTTTGGAATACGAAAGTTGAGAGTGTTGGGATTTATTATTCGAAGTGGTAACACATAATGGCCACATCGCAGCTCCAACGTAATACGGAAAGCCACTCTCAAACTGTCAACGCAACAGCGCAAACACTGGGTACTAGCCTATCAACCACGATCTGGTCACTGTCAATACTCTTCGCTGAACGGAATTTCCTCACTTTTCCAGTCGATTGCTTGTATTAATTTACGAGATATTTCTGTTCTTTTATTGTGAATCTTGGTATTTTAAACCGGAGTCTAGCAGCCGACCTGTCCAGTTTTAGATTTGAGGACAAGCGCTGTAGTATCACGAGGAAGACTGTAGTCAATTATAGCCGGGCTTAGAACATGGCTATTTTTAATTGTTTTTTGAGTGTTCTAGATGTCTTTGTTGTTTCAAAATGACATAAAGTGGCGATTCAGGCATATATGAAGTTATCATCAATAACTTGTTCTAACTAGCCGTGTTGTCTCAATAACCAAATTTTAATTAAAAGAAACTGCGGAAAGAGATGACTGTTCAATTATGTCGTTGTCCCAGAAATCTTGTAAACTGTAACCATCCAGTTACAAGCTGGCATTTTGGAGGCTTCAGGTTGTAACACGCATTTCAGTTTTCCGCCGAGCGTGGTGCGTGAGCTATAACGCTCTGGCCACGCATTCGTGAGGACTCAGGTTCGAATCTTCGTCCGTTCATCCAGATTTAGTTTTTACATAGTTTCCCCAAATCACTCCGGGTGATTGCTGAGAATATTATTATTATTACTCCGCGATTACCTAAAATTGGATTGCGGTACTTACGTCGTACCTATCCTAAGGCGTAATAATTTTAATATTAGAATAAAACTTTATTCTACTCAATACTAAGCACTGTAAAGCTCAAAAGTTACGGCACAAAATTGTATCATTAGAAGTAGACTCGATCAATTAACTGTTTATTTTGCGAGTATTAAGCTAAGTGCAACGTAATTTTTCCACTAGTTAGAAGTTGGT
Organism: Vandiemenella viatica; assembly: GCA_031002005.1. Classification (NCBI taxonomy): domain Eukaryota; kingdom Metazoa; phylum Arthropoda; class Insecta; order Orthoptera; family Morabidae; genus Vandiemenella; species Vandiemenella viatica. The sequence goes on along the minus strand of JARYHS010008074.1, from coordinate 211,252,867 downwards.
AAACCTTATAATGTACTGTCATGTAAAGCTTGTACTGTGCGTGCTAGCATATTTTCTTCAGCGAGCCTCTTACTGCGACGACAGGCCAGCGCTTCATTGTCCTTGTGTTGAAACAAAGCCGAGGGTTGATGACATTCCTTTGCTGAATGTTCAGACGATGAATTTACTGGCCATAATAAAAGCTAGAAAGTTTGGCGCTTAGGCGAGACTAATGGCGACTTTATTGGACCTGTGCCGACTGGCATTTCTTATGAAGAGCGGGGAAACCTACGAATGAAAATGTGCGTTGTACGATTTCCAGGGAAATGGGGTGTGAATGGTCGCCAGACTGCGAGTCTGCCGATTCGGGGCATTTGTTAATAATGTTATAAACCGTTACACTTAATTCGTCATGAGGGACGCCTTTACCGCTGTCATAGTTAAGGTCGGATGAACGCCCTCTTAAGACGCGGTAAACGTAGATTTCCTCGGTTTTGACGGACTGGTGGAGAGAGACTCTGGTCAGAGTTGCCATCACGACAACTTCGTCTCTCCGCAGAATCATCTCGCCTTGCCGTCGTCAGGAGACATCGCGTCACCGCCATCTCAACACCCGCTAGGGGCAGTGATCGTGGGACATCCCAATGGCGTAGGTGGAACATTGATTTGACGACTCAACCCAACAGGAACGCAATGCTAACATTTCTTCCGGAATGAGAGACTTTTGCATAATCTTTCACCCTAATCGCCGCCCCGTGGTTTAAAAATCATACTCCAAATAGAAACTGTTCGATCAATGAGTTGTGTTGTTTTTTTTGTTCTTTTCAAATAAAACGTTTAATTTCATAATTACACAATTCAATCATATTTTTAACCCACCTTTCACTGTATTCTATCCAGTCTGCTAAAATGACATTTGACTTGGTCGTGAATTGCAATTCTTAAGAAGTTGAAACTGTAGGATTAGGAAGTTCGTTCCCTAGCATGGGGAACACTTCAGTCGTTGGCGGCCGATCTCAGTTTGGAAATCAATGTTTTTAATTACCTTATGTGAAGAACACACTTCAGCCTTATCCAGAAAAAGAGACAATTACTTTAAAATAGATCTATAAACAGGATAAAAGATAGGGTATGGTCCGTCACTATGCTAGAGGATGCGTTTTCCCAAAAGGCTCTTCTTCTTGTGTGGGTGACAGTGGAAAAGCAGCATCGAGAAAAATAGCTTCTTTAACATCTTATTTTTGATCAATACATCGCTAAGTCGGCAGCGATATTGTGCGACAAAACGGTAAGATCACATAGTACGTTTGCAACCAAAGAGTCTATGTCTCTGATAGACTAATGGATTAGTCAGATGACTCTTTAGGTGGTTATAAGAATTATTGTTCGTAAGCCACTGTTCTTAATCGCTGCTCCGTCTGCACAAATGGGCTCCAATTATTTCCTTAGTCTTTATCGTTTGTTTATGGTTAGTTGCTTATTTGTAATTAAGTCGTCGCTCAATCGTCACTTATATGTTTACTCAAGGCCTATTGTTGTATCAGATGATTGCTGATGATAGGAGAAGTTCCGAAAATATATGTACGTGGAATGGAAAAATGTTGGAATGTCCAGTAAATTTCAGATATACTAAGTAGCTGGCCTCAGTACCAGAGGTCTAGAGCACAGCCATCGCTAGCCAAGGGCCGCCAGTTCAAGTACTGCTGAGCGAAGGTTTGGTTTTGTTTTGGTGTTCATATTGCGTCATTAATACTTCCAGAAACAATAATAGGAGCAATATATACAGTTTTTTTTAGGTGCATATATGTAAAATTGCCCAGAAAGGACAAATATCTTTATTTTATTAAAAAAAATTATGATACCATTGAGTCTATGCTATTGTATGGTTCCCACCTTTTGGAATTGAGGCTGGCCTTTCTAATGTTTTTTGTCACAATGTTTGATTTTATTTTTGTTAATAAATGTTCTGAGAATATGGTGAATTTTTTTTTCAGTACCTAATGGCTCTGCATATTAACACATTACGACAATTGATTGAATGAATTTACATTTGCCTCTTACTTTACTAAGCATAATATTCTTAAAAATTCTTGTGATGTTCCTGAAGTGTCAGATTAAGGTGTTTCACTTGCAAGAACAGTCATTAAAGGATCAAAGTAGATAATTTTATGAGTGTTAATAGGACGTCCAGACGTGGTTCGGAAATGTTAGGAATTAGTTTCGAACAGTGACGTGTAATGTTTTGAAGTTAATAGCTTAGCAGTAAACGCATTTCCACCCCGAGATGATTACGGCATGTAATTGACTATGTTTAATCACTCAAGACTTCTTTTTTTATTTATTGACATTCAGTTATGTAACCGTACAGCCATCCCTTGTAAAATGATTCATTATGGTTAACTAATAACATGTTTGATTACACTCATTACTTACAATTTTAATTATACTGATGACAATTTTAAGTAATACTTATCTACTCGTAGTTACAATCTTTCAGTAATAAAACAGTATCATTGTAGTCATTTATACAATTCATTTTATGCTTATTGACATTTTTATTTACCGATGGTGAGGTCTTAGATTTCTATATTTCCATTTTTTAGGAATCTCATAAGGCTGCTGTATACTGCTTTGTTATCACTAACTAGGAGTAGGATTAGGTTGGTAGGGAGAGGGATTTCTATGTTGACTAATTCCTTGATCATGGTACCCTGGGCCCGTTTAAATTTTCTACAGGAAAATATAATGTGGTTGGTGTCTCCTATAGTCTGATCTGAACAGTCACAGAGAGGAGATTCTCTCAGACATAGTCGATAGAGGTGGCTGGGGAATCTTCCGTGGTTGAACCGCAGCCTGGAAATCATTGTTGTTAGTCGTCTGCTTCTGATCCATTTATAAAACCAAGGTTGAGGTGGAATAGTTGGTTGGATGCTCCCATAGTGCGAAGCTTTGGTGGTTAGAGATGTTCTCCATTCATCTTGCCATTTTTCTTTGGCTCGTGTTTTGATTGTGTGAATTATATCTGACGTAGGGAGGTTCATATCATCTTTAAATCCGTTGAGGATGGCCTCTTTTGCCAAAGTATCCACCCATTCATTGTATTTTATACCTTTGTGAGCTTGAATCCATAGCAGGTAGGTAGGGATTCCTCGTTCTTTACTGCTTTTTATTTGTTTCCTAATTTCTAAGATTGTCATTGGGAGGTGATAATTCCACGTGTTGTTATGTAGCCGTTTTAAGACACTCATGGAGTCCGTTAGTATGATGCTTTTGTCCGCTTGGATCATTTGGCTATACTTAACCGCCTCCAGTATGGCTTTCGCTTCAGCTGTGAAAATAGATGTTTCTTCATGTAGCGAGAATTGAGCTGAATGATTAGTGTTGGGACAGAAGAAGGCTGCTCCTACTCTGTTTTCCTTGGAATTCTTTGAGCCGTCTGTGTATATTTTAACTGTGTTTTTCCCTATCTCTCCGAGGAGTCTATTTAGTTTCTGGTTTAAGGTGGGATTTGTGTCTCCTTCCAGAAAGTGAATGTGGATTTCTTCCAGTCGGAGTTCGTATGGTTCTTGAAAGATGGGGTGTATGTCGTAAGAATCTACTTTATCTTTATATTTAGACCAAAGTTTGTAAGCATTTAGAAGCGGGAGCTTGAGTTGGCTCTTTCCTTTGTTCGCTAATGCTTGCATCCTCTCAAGTCGATGGTAGAGCGGGTGGGTATTAAGTACCAATTTTTCCATTATGAATTTTTCCTCAAGATATGATCGTGGTATATGAAGGGGAGGTTCTCCTGCCTCCACTAATAGGACGTTAATTGGGGTTGAGCGTATTGCCACGACACAAGCACTTAAGCAAGCTGCTTGAAGTCTATCTAGTTTTTTGAGGGCGTCCTTTCTAGCATATTGGTAAAACATGGAACCGTATTCTAATAGCGATCTAATTAGTGTTCGGTAAAGTAGTAGGAGCGTTTTTGGGTGGGAGCCCCACCAAGTACCTGACACCATTCTTATTATATTTAGTCGGGAATTCGATTTTGCTATCAGTTGATCGATATGCTGGGACCAGTTAAGGCGGCTGTCCTGTAACATTCCAAAGAACCGTACTTGTTTCTTAAGTGCCAGTTTATATGGACCTATTTGGATACTGTCCGAGTCGTGGGTGATTATCCTCTTTGAAAAGTAGACTACTGATGATTTTACCGGTGAAAGATCAAAACCATTGGTGTGTAGCCATTTGATGAGGGCTGTAATTGCCTTGTTTAATAGGTTACTGACTTCCTGCTGTGACACCTCGTTGGCATATATAACCACGTCGTCTGCAAATTGGAGTGAGATAATCTTCGTAGGGATGGAGTGGATTATATCACTTATGTATAGTAAAAACAGGAGTGAGCTGAGGATTGCTCCTTGAGTAACCCTTGATTAACAATACGCGGTCTTACTCGATTTTTCTTTGAGCTGACATAGATCATCCTCTCCGATAATAGGGAGTAGAGCCCTTTCACAAGTTTCATCGGTACCCCCAATGTCTCCAGTGTGTGCATCAAATGAGGGATTCTGACGTTGTCGTAAGCTGATTGGATATCTAGGAAGACCGCTCCCAAATATTGCTTGTTGCAGAGTGAGAGGTAAATGTCCGACGTCAAGATCGCTAGGTTGTCTAGTGTGCTTTTCCCCTTACGAAATCCGGATTGTGAATTGGGAATCAGGTTGTTCGCCTCCACCCGCCATTCTAATCTGTTTTTGATGAGACTTTCTAGTGTTTTTCCAACACATGACATTAATGATATCGGTCTGTACGAAGTCGTTTTGGTGGGGTCTTTTCCTTGTTTTAATATTGGAATGATAACCTGGGTTCTCCATTCCGCTAGAATAGGTTCTTTCATCCAAATCTTATTAAAGATGTTTAGAAGTCTCTGCAAGCCATCTGGAGGCATGTTTGTTAACATAGAGTAATGGATTCCATCTATTCCAGGCGAAGAGTCGGAGGATCGCTCTAAGGCTTGTTGTAGTTCTGTCATGGTAAATGGCGTGCATAGTTGGTGGTCCGATGCTTCCTGCGGATTTAGCGCGAAGTTGGAGTCCTCCTCCTGGACTGTGGGAGGAGCGATTTTGTCTTCAAGGGTTGATGTACTGATTTTGGGGGTCTCGTTGTTGAAAGTATTATTTTTAAGCTTCCTAATGTGGACCAAACAGAAGAGATATTCGAATCCTTCCCCAATGTTTCACAGAATTGGATCCAATTTTGAAGCTTTTGCGTTTTGAGCGTTCTTGTTGTTCGTGCGTTAATTTGTAAATAAGACTTATAGTGTTGAAGGTCGGGGTTCTTTCTGTATAAGTTAAGAGCGAGTCTTCTTTGGGCTATTGCTTTCGAACATGGTGGGTTCCACCATATTGTTGGGCGATTTTTCTTAGCGTTTTGGTGGTCTTTTCGTTTGTGCTGCCTCTGAAATCACATTTGTCAGTTTTTTATAGCTCTCGTTTCCCGTAGATTGTTCTGTGATATCTATGGAATTTTGTTCAATTCGTCTCCTGTATTGGGACCAGTCGGCTCTATTGACGTTCCATCTGATTGTTGGATGAGCTGCAGTTTCTTTGGTTATGGCTATGTCGATATTGTTTTGAGTGAGTGCTGAAATTAGGCTTTCTCTATTCGCCCAAACTGATCTTCCGTTCCATTGTAAGATACTTAGATATTGGGATACCGTGTTGTTGTTATTTTTCTTATGCATTGTTATTACTTCTTTGGTTACTTTCTTATTATTATGTTAAAGGGCTCTTTTTGTTTTAGTTGTTAGGTTGAGTTGTTCCAGGATGGAGTTGAGCTTCTATTATATATTGTTCCTGAGATATTGGAGGGCCCTGAGGAAAGTCCATTAACGTAGTGGCAATAAGGTCTCTGATGTTATGTGGTAAGTTACCGGAGAATGCCATTTATAAGATCACTGTGATCAAGTTTTGTATCTTTTCTACTTGATATTCGTTTGCTGTTTGGGCGTTTTGGCTATAGGGATTATTAGTAATAGGGAATGCTGGTTGGTTTGATACCCTCATAAGAAGTTCTTGCGGGACCTGAGAAGCATTTCTGTGAGTAGTTCGTTGTGTGTCCCTAGGTGGCCAGTTATGATCTTTACCCTTGTTGTCTATTCTGACCATTGGTTTCTGTTGGCGGGGTGGAGGGCCTTCTGATCGATTTTGAATCTTGGTGGTGGGTTCAGGATATTCTGAACTGTGGTTGGAACTTTTATAACTTTGTTTGTAGCTCTAATCAAAGAAGGGTTGGTTGCTTGGTTATAAAATGTTCTCTCTCTATTCTGTGTCAAATGTTCGGTTGTTATCGTGGCGTAAGTTTTTTGTTCGATGCTTGCTAAGACTTAGATGTTCATTTCTGTGGTACAGTTATCAGTATCTTAATTAAGTTAAAACCAGATAGCTGGTGCAGCTACCTCACTATATTAGGACACGAACAATAAATCTAATGTTTATTCCACAACACTGAACGCTGTTTAGTTACCGATGTACTAGGCAACAATTTTCTGCAATAATTTTTTGTTAGTGTTATTAAACCCGCTTACTGAAATGCCATGACAAAGTCTGGCACTCGATTCAGAGTTCAATGGTTTGAACCCAGATGGTACAAGAAATTTTCATAATTCAAGAATTAGGATAGGAAAGCTGGTGGTACACAATTTCTAATCTGTACATTATGTACCAGATGTTTAGACTGAATTGTAAACTTGTGTGTATTGGGAAAAGTCATAAGGCACCGCGGATGTTGATTTGTGCGTCGGATGGATATGGCCTCACCGCTATATTTCGGAATAGCAGACCTAAATGTGCCGACACCGCCTTTCCACTCTCTGGTTTTTACATTCAAATACACAACACAAAACAAAACACTATACTTATCAGCAGTGAAATACTTACTAAGGACACTCTATGGAAAGAGACTGGGTGTGCACACTCTGCTCCATTCGTCTTCTTTTCCATTGTTTGTTCTATTTACGTGTCTTTGATAAATCTTATATGTTTTATTTATAACACCCCACCTTTCTCTATGTCGGTATACTTCAGCTTCCTTTTGTATTCTTTTACCTTTTACTCGTCGGTCGTCTCCAGTCTCTTTATTTTTATCACTCTTTTTAAGAAACAATGAAAATATTGAAAAAGTTTTATCGATTTTTCAGTTATGACGTATGTAACACTTTATACTAATCCGTTAAAGGTATAACAAACGATAGTATGAAGGAATTTGTATCCCTAAAAGCAGCCATTTATTGCGGCCAACCAGAAGAGGAACGCTGGTCGCTCTAGAGCAAATATTCCTAAATTTTCCTTACCACTCCTTCCTTGCATCAAAAGAAAATTCCCATCTCTACCTTCCATTGTCTTATTATTAATAATGTAAAAATGCAAACATGCAAGAGAATACTTTTTTTTACAAAATTAGAAATTTAAATTATCTGAATAAAAGTATAACAAAAAACACAAACCTTAAATTTACTGAAAATAATAAACAAAGTAGGAAGAGTGAGCACTTATTTTTACAAGTCCCTATTGTTGGTTGAATATTAGAAAGGGCATAACGTAAATCATTTGGAATATTGACTTATTATTATTATTATTAATTTTATTGCGATGGAGCACACTCTCCAGTAATAATTTCCTTAGTCGTCTAATTACCCCTTTTTATTTTATTTTTCGATTATCTTATATAATTTGAGTGTTTTTTGCGAATTTTAAATTCCTTCAGCTTTTTTGGTTAAATATTCATCAATTCACCTGATAATTTGTTCCAATCACCGACACAACTACCCACAAACGAACATCTTTCCACTCCCTTATGCATGAATTCGAGTGCAACGTTTTCCCTTCAATGCAGTGTTCCCAATTCTTCTACCAATATCCTTCCAACTCCCGTCTCCAACATATCCCTTGCATATACCCAGCACTCTCTTTACCCTCCTCTTGTCCTCTAATGACTCCGAATCCAGCTCCTTTATCATATCAGCTACTAATTGGGTCCTGCGATAATACTCCTGTATTTGGTATTCAAAATGTGGATCCCAAACAACACCGCCATATTCAGCCAATGGTATGACCGAAGTTTTGTAACCCAATTCCCTAATTCTGGTGCATCCTCTCATCACCCTCTCCAGTAAACGAAGGATTTTGTAACATTTTCCTACCACCTGCGCAATGTGCTCTTACCAGGAGTTTATTATCAAACGTTATTTCAAAATATTTTCACTTGGAACCTTCAAAAATCAATTATAACCCCACCCTATAATCATAAACAACCTTTAACTTTTTATCTGCGTGCCTAATAACTTTACTTCTCTTGGCATTCATCTTCATTCCATGATGACCCAACGATTTAGATATTTTGTCCAGATCACCCTGCAACTGTTCGCAGTCTTCACCTGTTTTGATTCTATTATAAAACATTATGTCATCTGCAAACAACCTAAATTCTGACCTTAAACCATCAACAAAATCATTCATTAGAAACGGTCCTAATACACTAGCCTGTGGTACTGCCATATTTGCTCCCACCTCTTTTGATAACGTATTTCCTACTCTAACAGTTTGCTTTAATACAGTGTGTAACTTTTTCCAGCCAATCAAATTTGACTTTATTTAAAACCATTTTATGGCTCACTCCGTCAAATGGCTTAGAAAGCTCTAGTGCTACACTATCAATTTGGTCTCCCTTGTCTAATTCATCTCATATATCTTACATATAGCCTACAATCTGAGTATCCTTACCCAAAGCCATTTTTTCGATCTGAAAACCAGTTTCTTTCGAATTTGCATCTATATTTTTTTTTAAATTGGAATAAGTCCTAGAAATTCTCTTGGACACAACCAAGCGCCTGGAAAAGGTAAATATAATCGCAGCGTTTTCTGTGATGTATTGGGACACACTTTATAATATTTGATTCAAAACGTTGATTTCTCAATTTTATTCAAATCTTATTTGGCAACATTATTATTTTTAATATTCAAAGCTTGCATTCGAAGTACCACATTAAGTAATTGTAGACATCTGCTAATATTTTACATTTTCAGAGCTGCAATGTCTCAGTATTAACAATGACGTCTCAAAGAAATGTATTTGATGTTGGAATAAATGTTTTCAACTTTAAGAGGTGGTGAATGAGACAGTACGTCTCACGGTGTAGAACTAGGGCAACGTCCATATGTGTGACGAACCTTCCTCGCACCCCCCGCAACCCTGAACATGTTTCGCGCTCCTAGTTACGGAACCTATGGTCTAGACTTTAGAGAAAGGTAAAAACAAAAGGTTAATTATGAATATAAGGTGGGAAAAGAATTGCTTGCTGAAGACTTGAAATGTAAATATCTTGTCATTACATTTGATAACAAGCTTAACTGGGCAGGACACATTGGACAATTAGTAGGAAAAGGTTTCAAAATTCTGCACTTGTTGGAGAGAGTGATGAGGGGATGCACGAGAGAAGTAAAGGAATTGGGTTACAAAACTTTGGTCAGACCATTGCTCGAATATGGTAGTGCAGTATGGGACCCACATTTTGAGTATCAAATACAGGAGTTGGAGAAGGTGCAAAGAAGGGCTGCTAAATTTGTTTCTGGAAATTATCGCAGAATGCAATCAGTGACAGATATGATAAAGGAGCTGGAATGGGATTCATTGCAAGACAGGAGGAGGATGAGGAGGGTAATGGGAGTGTACAGGGCATATACTGGCGATGAGGCATGGAAAGATATTGCAATAGGTATGAAAAGTAGTGCATGGAAGGGAAAAGATGACCATGACCACAAGCTGGCACTCGACTTCAGGCACAAGGGTGTGGGAAGATTCTCTTTTTTAGGTAAGGGTGTCAGGGATTGGAATGAGTTACCAAGAGAAATGATGAATAACCTACCGAAAATGTTAAAAGAATTTAAAGTTAAAATTTGTAGAGTGCAAATGTAGGTGAGTGTAGGATAGGGGGAAGTTGGGTCTGTAGGGAAATTGCCACCGGAGCCTGTGCTCCATTGCAATTAAATTAAATTAAATATTGTTATGTGATATGGGAACGTGACCGCGTACCTACTTTTATGACGGTGACACATCAGGTTTATTCTTCTTGACTTCCCGCCACCTGTCAGCGATTTAGTTATTGTTAATTCATTCTCTACTTTACACTTTTTTTTCTTGTTACCCGTCCTGTATTTTTTTTTTTTTTTCCGCTTCAGGTCATCTGCTTGCAAAAGCGAACACAAGCTGCTCATATTTATTCGCTGATGTGATATTCCTATCCTTGATTTTACATAATTTTCATAGAATTTTTCGATCACTTTTACTAGTTATCCGATTTTTTTTTTTTTTTTGAACTCATATCAATTTAGTATATAGTTACATGTATTACTTCTTACCCATGCTTCATTATACGCTGAGAGTATGCAGACATCGAGTAGTGTTAAGTCAAGTATTCATTTACCTTGAAATAATTACGAATTCGTTACCGTTTCAGAAAACCTATATATACGTAATACCTTCAGCATATCTATTTGCAAGAAGCACATCATTTTCATAAAGTGGGTTCAGTATTGCCACCTTACGAAAACTAGAGTCACTATACATGGTATCCCTAGATTACGGGATTTTTTAATCTAAAAGATTTCCGGGAAATCACTAAATAAATTAAAGGAAAATGGTTAGATAGGTAATATAAAAACATTTAACATTGTAATTAAAATACTTCAGTTGGTATTTCTTCTTCCTCATGTTTCTCTGGCGTTGGAGTTGCAGAACTTGCAGTTGAGAAAGGATGAGATGACTCGTCAGTCTTAGATTTAAAAGACTATTTAACATCTATATCAACTGCAGCAATCACATTGGCCGGAAGCTCGTAGTTATAGCAGTTTTCACAATTTTTAACCGATTCTTCGTAAAAAGAATGCTAATAAGAATATTTACAGCCATCCTTTATGCTGCGGCATTCGAGCGAGGAAGTGATAAAGCGGATATGGCTAAATCAGAAAACTCCAGAGAGGTATTTATTCCTTTTGTTTGTATTTTCGAACTTCAGCCCAGAATTTGTAGCGTTCCACTGAACATAGTTTATACCATTCGATTGCTGTAGTGGTTTGTCAATTTTTTCGTCATCAAATCCGAGTTCTGAGGCAAAAATTTTTTTTTTTTTTTTTTTTTTTTTTTTTTTTTTTTTTTTTTTTTTTTTTGTCGTGGCAAAGAGTATTTTCACACGGAAAAGACACGTTTTCTCCAAAATACCTAACACGTACTACATGGTGATGTAGTTGTGAGGGAGTGTTTGCTGAATCCATTTCGCTAATTTGATTGTGAAGTCAATGCAAGGTTTTCGATTGCATTTATGACATCGGTGGGTAATTAGGTCTTTTATACTTGGTATTAAAAAATAAACCCTAAATAGAGTACCGAATTTAAGTGATATTCTATTTTTATGGACAAATAATCCTCGTCAGTTTTTGCAAGCGAAGGCATCACTACCCTCTTATCAATAGAGCGAAACAACGTCATCAAGGTGCTCAGTAGGGAAACCGGATTTGATTCTTCCTTTCAAAGCTCTTCACTACAATTTTTTCTTCAATATAATTTTAATTCTTCACACTTTGAAAATATCCAGATCACTGTTTCTTTAACGGACAGACAACATATGTCACCAGATTTCAATATTTTTAACCACAATTTAATGTATCAAATATTTCTCTGCATTAATTACAACGTAATGGTCAATATGAGACCCGTATCTAGGTTTTTCTAATAAGAAATCCTGTTTTTCATGGTAACGTTTGCACAAAATCATGCGACACTGCTAGTTGCAGAGAGTGGCAAATACATCTAACAAAATTAAGCGGGGTGAATCGTATTCCGTTTTCAATATGTAATGTACGCCATTGTTTATTTCAGTCATTATCTCCCTCAATTACAATAAAGTTCTTCAATATAAAATTATGGGATTGTAAACAGTTTACCAAGATAGTAGTAGTTCCACAAGCATAAGCGCTCTTCAGTGGTTCCAATGCTTGAAATGCAGATATCACTGCAGTTTGCGTGCAACTAAAATATCTAAATACTATGTCCAATAATTTTGATACACTGAGGTCAATACATTCATTTCATATAACTGTGCACTATACTTTGGAGATCAGACGTCGTCCAATTTTTTCTTGAAATGGGGAGCAAAATAATTTTTGATTACTTCGGTGCATTTCGTTCTGTGCACTTTTATATTCGTTACAGACTGCGATCAATAACATAGTTTTTGAAAGCTTCAGTCAAGTAGTCGATTTCAATTATGGATATGTGTTCTGCAATAAACAGGGACAACGCACTTTCTACTTAAAGGGAATCTATATTATCTTTAGATAAATTCGATCCGTATGTTTTTGGAAATTGCTCCACATTTGACTTTTTTGTTTTGTTTCACAGTGGTTTTTTGTATCATTAATTCTTTGCAAATATTTCTCAATGATGAAAGGTACAAAAGCCCTTGTAGATTCGTTTACCACATGCCTCAACCACATTTTAACCCCACGTTTTGAGTTTCGCATACTCTCCCAGATTTTTTGCGTGTAAATAGTTTTCTTTTTCGGTGGCATTTCCATAGTCAGTGATAGATACCGCTTCACAAAAACAGAACTTAGAATTATTCTGATAACTTTCACGAACGATTCGACACTAACTATAAATTAAACAAATACTAACCAACGTGATAGAGATTATCCAAGACAAGCATAGCTAAAAAGAAAAGTATAGACGATAGTGCTAAATGTATGCTTAAAAGTTTTTTCTGTAATTGTCTTTCGTTTGTGACTAATCATGACTGCGTTGTGTTGCCAATATATTTTTCGAAATTGTTCGAGATTAAATATCAATAAAAAAAAAAATTTTTTTAATCAATCTTCAAAATCACTAAGGTGGTAACAATGGGTAGGTTTCTGTACAAATAATGTCAAATACTGCTGTCCGGTGTTTGGATATTCCTGAGCCTGTCTCCTTGACGTTAATTTACATCTTCATCTATTGAACATAATTCTGAGATTCTTGCCGAATGTACTAATTTCTTGTAATCTAATCAAGTGACACCTGTGCATTGTAACAATCACAGATCATTTCAACACAATTTGAAATGATTCTATCAATTAACTAAGGAGTGGAAGGTATTGGATACTGCACGCTTTAAATTATTATTCAGTCAGTAAGACAAGTTCGTATTAATGGAGTAATGTCTCCATATCAAATTACTTGTATTCCTATAAGTGCAAAACAAGACTTTATTTAATTATACTTCAGCTTTTTCTTAAGAAGCTTTCATAACATAACCTAATTTTTAAGTTTGATTTCCCTAGAGTTCTCTCCTTTCTAATTTACACTGACATCTGCTTGTTCCACTGCTAAGAGAGGGGTGTCAGATAACTTTATAATTGGTAACTAACTGATTAAATCCTCTGTAGAAGGAACTGGAACGAAGGACAAATATAAGTAGCTTAAAGATTTAGATAATCACGTTGATGGTTAAATTTCAGTCAGTTGTTTGCGTTTAAGTGTAACATTATGGTAAATATTTAATTTATGCAATAAATACACTTGTACAATTATTGTTGTTAAGAATATTTAATCATTAGTAATTTGCATAGTACATATCAGATAAGAAAAAGATAGTTATTAAGAATAGAGTATTAGAAAGTACAAGAATAAAGTTTGTTTCAATTTTATAACAAGTGGCAATGGGTGCATACTAATCTTGTGAAGGTACCAACGCTTATAAATTAAACTTTACTGAATACTTGATAAGGCAATAATATGACGAGACCAAATTTCTTTGCGAATAGTGGTAAGTAATGCCAGACAGCAAAAGTTTTTTACATTTAGGATAATGGTATGAGGAGTATGTAAAACACTGGTAAGAATCAATGATTGCAACTACGCCTTTTGGTGTTATTCTGACTGAGTTTCGGAACATCATTAATTAATTATAGTTACACTGTGAAGATGAGTTGCTGTCGGTACCTTCACAAACACTCTGCACTCCACTCTGCTCCGTAGATTAGGCCAAACGTTTTCTCGACCACTCTGCTCTAACCTGTGCTACTGTTCGTATTAGTCTTTTTAAGTGATCCCTTTAAAAATCAATGATGCTTAATCTAAGCATAATGTACATTATAAAGATTTCTTTTGTTTATATGAACATACGTTAAAAGATGTGTTTCTAGCTCGATTTAGTTTACATTTGTATCATTTCAAAATAAATATTCTTTTTCAATACATATTTAATACTTTGTAGTTCATCGACTGCCTAAGGCACGAAATGATCTTCCACAGAAGCTGCGATACTAAAAAAATTGGTGTGATACAAAAAGAACAGTGACCTCTAACAAGAGAAATGATCTACGATATAATATATACAAAATATTAAAAATACTCCGAACATTTATGACTGAGTAGGTAAAAAGGACAACCTTCTTGTAGAAAATTTGGTCAAATGTAGTGTTAACAGGAGAAATTCACCTAATTCCCACGTTTCTTAGTTTTGATTTGTGCGGAAATTTCTGATTAGATGACAGTTACTATTGCCAAGAAGAATTTGGTGGACACCTGTCTAGAAATATGAAATCAGCTATGATACACCATAGCGAATTCTGCTACGTTTGCATAGGTCTGCAGCATTCGAAAATAATAATATTCGTACGTGGCAAACAGATGTGATAAAAACGCACCAAAACATGGAACATCTTGCCGTTTTTGCTATTTAGTATGAGATATCTTTAACTATCAACGTGTCTGATAGTGTTTATTAGCTGTTCATTCTTGTATCATATGGCAAAATGACGATTAAAAGTAGAAAATAATAATATCTACTAGATATTTATAAAAGAAATTATGATCGAACACCCGTTCTTCAAATTCAGTATCACACTGTAACAAGCGATGAAAGCATGAAATTAATATTCTTCTCGTCTATTATGTACTCTATTAGACATGATCGTTTCGTGACGTAGGCAGTTCTCTAATTACCTGAGGTCTTTTCTGTGTAATGCATGGTGCCTAAAAACAACTATGTTCTTGCAATTGCAATGATGTAGTTTCTTAAAAAAGTTTAACTTTTAAAATAGTCTGTGTTCTTATAAATATCTGTATACGTTTCCAATTTGCAACATGCGTAAAATATGTATTAACATAAATTTTTATCTCGCTAATGTACACGACAGCAGCAATATACAACTCCAGAGATAGTAATTAGTATAAGATAAGTTATATTTATTCGTTGGGGCTAATAGTGTAGGATAATCAATAAAGTGATTTACATCTCTATTAATTTAATAATTATTGGTAATTGGAATCCCACCAAATTCTACAAAAAATGAAATAAAATATAAACGGTATACCAGCATATTAACACGTAAAGTAGAAAGGAAGTACAAGCGATAGAAGTATAAAAATATGGTTCCCGACTGAAATTCAAAGACGTTATGCCAAACGTTGTGCTATACATTCTGTGACGGCTTTTGTCATCGCCACAAATTTTGTAATGTTACTACTTTGCAAAGTCATCTACTGCTTTGAATGTTTCGGTTTTAGTGTTTTTATTAAGCTGCCGTCCATGAATTAGAGTCTAACACCACTGAACAATTATTGACTTTTAATATTGGGATATGTTTGTTCTGTCGGTTTCTTAAATTTATGTAACCACAACACCAACAATTAATGACATAGTTATTGTTCAGTATTAAACGGTTTGTTAGCTGCAATTAATTTACACTCCACTTATTACTTTGAAGCTTACATTCATGTTTTACAAGTTTTGTAGAAATGTTTTAGTATACATATAAGGAATATATACATAAGTAAGAGAAATGATTTTTAACGTTAGTTACAAAATATATTTTTTTTAAAGAAAAAGAAAGCTTCGGGCTCGCTATGAGGTGAGGTCCCCTCTTTCACAGCTGCTTATTGTTGCAAAATCAGAGATAGGCACAAGCTCTCGTTGCAAAATCGAAAGTTCTTTTAAAAAATCCCATTAAATCTCTTTTATGAGCCAAACAACGAAATGTTTATATAAACTGACATAACATGAAAAATATTGTAAGCGTTTCGGAAACAACGATTAAGATATTTCACCTGAATTCATCACTCGTCGTCCTTTCGCACGCGCTTAAATTGCGCTACAAGGCAACAACATAAACTAAACTGTGTCTCATTCACTTGGAAGCATCACTTTGAACAACACGTGTTTCATAGTAATAACATTTTAACACTCT
Organism: Vandiemenella viatica; assembly: GCA_031002005.1. NCBI lineage: Eukaryota > Metazoa > Arthropoda > Insecta > Orthoptera > Morabidae > Vandiemenella > Vandiemenella viatica. The sequence continues at coordinate 211,236,620 of JARYHS010008074.1, read as the reverse complement.
AAAATTAGCTTCATTAAAAATTTACTCTCTGAATCGTAAAATAAAAAAATGTTCACTCTTTGCGGTAAAACTAACTAGACGAAACAGTGTTCCACACGGGTAAGTGCACAACCATTCAGTTTTGGAAAAGAGTCGTTACACAGTCTTTTGAGCATTTTGTGTTGTCCTTTTTGCAGGGGCTCAAAGGTGTCACACGCATTCTTAGACAGAACGCGCCGTAAGGTAGAACGTAATGCTCATCTACCAGCGCTTTACTTGGTTCCAATAGTCACCCTCCCAGGATGCCATTGTTTCACCCAAACCATTTCTCTTCTAGAGCGGAATATCCCAGAGGTAAAACATCTAACATTGTTTCATAAATGACAAACGATGTTGTGCTTGTACGATACAAATTTCAATCGCTGAGAGTAGAACTTACATGCCACTGTACAGACTTTGTATCAAGAACTTAAATCACATAGTGCATTAAGATGTTAAACATGAAAAATGAAAATAGTATTTAAAACTGGGGTTAAGTTTCATTTAAAACAATCCTGAGATTTGAAACAGAATTCTCAAGAGTATTGCCATAAAATTTCCTTAAGTATTTGCGTAAATGAAAAATTTAAGATCACATAGTATTTAATACCAGTGATATCATTAGTAACTGTTTCTTTAGACAATTAGATAGATAAGGTGTTATAATAACTACTTCCATGTCCAAGAATATGATTGAGTGGAAAGAATTCGATATACCGATGTTTTAACTATAATTAGACTTTTAGAGTTCTTTGACACATGCAACTGTAATTTTAGGTGCTTTCAAGTAAATCAGAAAATATATTAATTTATCTGCTGAGGTCATTTTTCTAATTCAGTTTTGACTTTATATAAAACGACCTGCGGTTTATCATACGTTATGGAAATTGACTGAAAAGTTCTTGACCTGATCAACAGTTGACTTGCTGTAAACAAACGAAGGAGAATATGGTTGCTCATCTTTTTGTGCAAACAAATGTATTTTCGCGAAACGGTCTGTGAAATTAATTACAAAACGCTTAAGAGGTATGGAATTTTTCACATTATTCTTGCGTATGCGCCATTGAACTTCTCATAAATGGTTATCAGAATCACCATTATTTAGGAAAAATGTTTTCCTTTCACTGTTAATCATTTAGTATTTGTTCTGACGATTATACGACCAAATATAAATTGAATTAAGATAACTTAATCTTTGATTCTAGCCAAAAGATAAATAAACAATCATTCGTCCTTAATTTCTTTGATAATGTCATAGAGGTTATATGTCTAATTTTATATTTCTAATACGGGGAACTGGATTGTTGGCTAATGTTTTTACTGTGAATTCCAATTTATCTATCTGAATCACGTATTACGACAAAATAGTTAATGAAGGAAAATATTAGATTTTTAAATTGTTGGCTCCTGTAATTAATAAAAAAAATGGTTTTTCATGTTATTTAATCCTTGCAAAGTAGGTAATTTTACAGTTCTGACTGAACTACCCTAAAGGATGGATCACTTCGAGAATGATACGTCACGTGATCCAGAAGCTGACAGTTTAGAGAGGAAATCTTCCTTTCTTTCGTTTATTAACCAATTGTGCCGTAGTTTAACCATACAATTTCTTATAGCGATTCAAAATAATGATCATGCGAAAGATACCTCGGATAAAAAAATGTATATAAGCAAAAAAAAATCACTGCAATCGAAAACCTGTTTCAGGAATTATTTTGGTTCTGACTTAAAAGAGAACTATGTATTGAATCAATATTCTTTAGTGCCCTTAACCTCTCAAACGCATAGAGGTGAAATATAATTTCCTAAACATAAACGTATACTCTTGGAACAAATAACGTTCCTGGCGTTTTGCTATCTGAATGCAACATTTGGAGAATGATGTCCCGAATTTTGTAGTAGAAAAATTAAGCTAGTCTCATTTAATTGAATCTTGGTGGTGGCAAGATATTGAAGAAATCGTTGTGGTTCCAGTACGACAACCAAACTGATTTTTGTCTATAATCCTTTAAGATCATCGACTGTGGTAGAAAGCCTACGAAGTTATATATCAATTTTTCCTGTCCTAGTAACGTTTTTCGACATGGGGGGAGGGAGGTATAATACATGAAGTAAATGTTCTAGCACTATTATTATAGGTAGAGATTTTACTTCAAATCATCGTACGCTCTTAGATTAGAATAAGGACAAAAAAGAGGAATATGAAACAAAGCAAACTTGAATCATATCTACTAATTAGCAAAAAATATTTAACAATTTAATTTTACTGTAACCTCGTTTGAGCGGCATAACCACTTTGAATAGTTTTTTGTGTTTATTGTTACTTATTTTTGCGGGAATAATAATAAATTTGATGGTCATTGGTTTGTTGAAGCTTAAAACACTACTAACCTTACTATCCATTAATTCGATGAACCCTTTTGGTGTTTTTCTTTAAAGTATGTATCTGAAGATGTTTTTGTATGTTAGCAGGTTACGAATATTCTTTGAGAAACTCTGAGTGTCCGGAAACTATACTGGAAATCATGAAATGTCTCATAGGCTAAACATCGCTTTTATTGTGTCGACGTACAAACAATTTGAAGAAGCTTTTCAGGAAGCGTATCGCTCACTGCAGTAAGAACTCTAAAGTTACAGAAACGCGAAAGAGGCGAAATCCGATGAGGGCAGTCGATGATAAATGGCTTTCCGGTCCATTTGACTGAGCCCGGCTCAGGAGGTAAGAGGATCTATCTGGTGAAGCGTGCAAGCTCCCAGTGGCCCACGCACATTGTGAAGCACTCTCATTTCTATATATATATCTGTATGACATACAGGCCAAGGCTACAGGCACTGTATTCCCCAATTCCACTTGATGAAAAAATGTTTCCAGTAACATACGTCTATTGTCCTCGAGAAAAATGGGGTCTCGAGGTTTTTTTTATCTTTTACATCAGATTCCAATTCCGTATGGTATTTTGATGCATTGCATTATATCTAAGTCACTGCATCTATTAACTTTACTGGATCATAGACAAAAAAAAGCAGTGAAATAGTAATAAAATAAATTTTGGTAAATCCACCTTAAAGTCAACGTAAGTGTAGTGGGGAATGATCTTACAGAAGAGGGAAAGATTGGAAGAGATGTAAGACAAGGAAGTTGTTTGTCACCCATATTATTTACCATATATTTGGATGAAATTATGAAAAGATGTTTAAGAGGTAAAGGAGCGGACGTAGAATTAGTTGCATAAGGTTTGCTGATGACATGGTTTTGCTGGCAGAAAGTGTCAAGATACTCAGAAAAATGTTAGAGACTTTAGACAAAGGGTGTGAGGAATTCGGAATGAGAATCAATAGAATAAAACAAAATGTATGATGGTGGGGAAAAGGAAGAAAGAAATGATTATAACGCTGCTAGGAGAAATAATTGAACAAGTGGAGTCCTTTAAATATCTTGGGAGTATTGTGAGTGGTGATATGAGCTACAAGAAGGAGGTAAAAATTAGAATAGCAATGGCAAAGGAAGCTTTCAATAGATAGAAAATTTTACTATGCGGAAGGCTGGACAAAACCCTGAAGAAAAAATTAGCTAAATGTTTTATATGGAGCGTAGGACTGTATGGAGCACAAACTTGGACCCTATGCAAAGAAGATCTAAAGAGGTTGGAAGCTTTTGAAATGTGGGTATGGAGGAGGGTTGAGAAAATAAGTTGGAAGGACAAAGTAAGGAATGAGGAAATGCTGGAACGAATAGGAGAGAAAAGGTCACTCATAAAAATAATAAGAAACAGAAAAAAGAACTGGATTGGGCCTGCTTAAAACTGCTCTGGAGGGGACTGTAAACGGATAGAAGAGAAGAGGTCGGCGAAGGATGAAAATGATGTATGATTTATTGATAAACGGGAGATATATAGAAACTAAGAGAATGGCGGAACAGAGGGAGGCGTGGAGGGCTGTCACTGTGTGTGGACCTGCCGAATAGCAGAGAACCCTTGATGATGATGAAAGTCAACGTAAAATAAATGTTTTCACCAAGCTAAATTTTTCCATTTGGTTCCCACGTAAAAGGGTATTAATAATAGTATTATAGACTGCGCGCAGTTCGAATGTACGTTATACAACTGAAGTGTGTTTAGTAAGTTCGGAAAAATCACTTACCACGCACACAAGCTAATTCTCTGCTGCTTTCTGCACGAAGAAAATTGCTTCTATATTATTTCGAGTAAAAGTCTTTCAAATTTATAAAAGAACTTGAAAGATTTTCACTCTGAAGAATATGTAGCAATATTCGCAGCAGAGCAATCACTTGTAAAATCACAGCGCATTTAGTATTACTCACACGGTTCATAGTTCCTTTCTTGAGTCAATTGCTTTCGCAACTTATTAGAAAAACCGTTTCACTATTCCAACAGTGTGGAAAACAATGAGCAGGAAGCTTTTATTGGTTTTTGTATACCTGATAGTTCCCTTCCACGAAAAATTAGCGTAATATAAACTTTAGTTTCTAATTTACAGCGAATTATATTACAATGGTAATCTGATTCCTGCCATTGTATCCTTAGTTATTATTCGGTGGATTGAGGATTGTGTTAATCACTGATATACTTGTTCCGGTGTTCAGATCTTTTAACTATTCTTTCGGATATTCTCTAAACAAAGTAGTACTATCAGTCATATCCATTAAATAGTGAAGATACAAGAAATGCGTCGATTTAGATCGAAAGAAAGGAAGTATAAGAGTGGTGAATTTAGAGGAAAAATATTAAGTTTTCGATACAATTCCAAAAATCGTTCTGGATACGATCGGTAGGTGCAGTTATTATGGAGTATACATCGTCAGAACAATCTTTTGTTTACGGCGGATACTCATATTAATAGAATCACATTTCTAGCAGCGATGTGTTTGTGTGATATGGAACAATGCAATATTTTTAATTCCAAGAGTCATTCATTGCCATTGTTTTGAATATCGAGGAGAATCAAACGGTTGACGGAAAGAGATGCGTTAAGATTTAAGATATATATGGCATATTGATAGTCATTTTGATATCCTACCTAATGTCGCAAACAGCCCGACCTAATCAAGAAATGGACACTGGTGGTTGGCTATATTTGAGCGGTTCCCTGGCGACGCACTGTCCCCTGCAGTAAGGACTCTCACACTGTGTGTGTGCCCGAGAGGGGCTGTTTAGGGTAGGACGTGCCCCCCTGGAGGACCCACGACGCCGCCGACGCCCGCGAACGGGCTCGAGGCGGAGGCGTTGAGGTGTCCCGGCCAGGGGGACACGAGCAGACCTCACGTCCTTACGAACTTGTAGACGACGCCGAAGACGAGCACGGACACGAGCACGAGCACGAGCGCGGTGACCACCTTGGCGAAGGCGTTGAGCCCCGAGTCGCGGTCGTCACGCGGCGCGGCTCGCAGGCCGGAGCCGGCCGCGTGCTCGTCGCTGCGGCGGCGCTTGCCGGCGAGTCCGCGGGCGAGCGCGGGGAAGGCGAGGCTCTGCGTGAAGGTGAGCTTGTGGAGCGACTCGCTGAGCGAGTAGGGCCCCACGGAGCCGCGCGCCGCGGCCCGCAGCAGCGCGTACTCCAGGTCGAGCGCGTCCAGCAGCGAGTAGCGCGCCGAGCTGCGCCGCCGCTCGCCGCCGCTGTCGGACGCGCGCGACGAGCAGCAGTAGTGGCTGCCGCTGCCGCCCAGGCTGCCGCGCGCGCCGTGGCACGACGGCGGGCCGGCCGCCGCCGCCACGCTCGTCAGCGACGACGCCGACGACGACGAGCAGGACAGCGGCGCCGCCGAGCAGTGGTCGTCCAGCGGCTGCAGGTCCGGCGACGACCGCGGAGGCGGCAGCAGCAGCAGCCTGCACAACAGTACAACACTCAGCCTAGCAGCGCGCACTGTATCTATCGAGAACATACGACAGGAACGGTTGGTCTTTACTTCATTCCACCAAAATATTTAACCGATCTTTCATTTCTCAAAGATTTGAGTGGTGTTTATACAAACGCAGCATTAACATTCATTTGTATAGGTGGCCTCACTATTACAGAAAGGATTTGGTACGTAGAACCCTGTAATTAAACAACAAGGAAGTATAATGTAAAGATATTTTCAACATGTATTTGTAGTGATTTGTGGTATTTAACTATTCTAAACTATCCTCGGTTGGAACATTTTTTTTCTTCTTGACCGACTCGTTGATACGTTTTGCCTAAAAATCAAGTATTTCGGAAGGAAGGTGCCAATCATTTCTAGTTACGTAAGTTTTGAAAATATACAGTCTTTTTCCTTTTCGATGAAGAAAACCTTCAAAAGCAAAAATTAAGTTACATGAAGTATTAATTGTCCGAATACAAACAATATTCTTAACACCACATATATGGAATAAAACGTATAAAAAACCTGTATGCACGTTCTAACCCAAGGAGACCCTTCGAGACCAAGGAGAAAATTAAATATTAAAATTAATTTATCATTATATAACCATAAGATAAATCTTTGAGAGCTTTGCGATCGATATTCACGAAAAGCCTTGAAAAAAGTCACACCTTAGAACTGCTACACTTAAGATCTACTACATGCATTTAAGAACAAACTGCGACTCCAATGTCTGGTACCCTCATTGTAAGGAAATAGAAAATATTAATTGTGGAAGGAACACCGTCAGCAATACTAAATCTCTTGTTAGCATTACAATTACCTTCTAATTAGCCATAAACTCACAATTTTAACCACTGACTTCTATTGTAGACTACATCAAAAACGCCAAATATAGGCACTTAAGCTTATTCGAATGGATTGAGAGATATCTATGCGCTATTTTAGAAACACAGGAATTTATACGAACGACTTTGTTGGAATTATTGGTCAAGAATATTTCTTAAAGATTTTATTTTATATGAAATTTTGTAATCCAATGATAACAGTTGTACATTAGTTCAATATTAAGATGAAAATTTATCTAAAACCTCTTGACGGACGAGGAGAATCATGTATGAATATTTAATACAGTTACAGCAACGCTACGGTGTATCTACCTTAGATATGTTTAGTTTGCTTTACACACGAAATTCCACCATGTCTTTCTTGTGATGATAACAGTACAGTTTTTTGAATACCATTTCTACATCGTGCAACTGAAAATCTAGGATATATTTGTGTTGCTCATTGGGATTAGCACTGCTAATGGAATCTCATTTTAAAGTGTATGGGATTTCGTTTCTTGCTGCGCGGGCTCTTTTTTTAGTCTTGGGTAAAGTGCTGAGTATGAGAGGTCTATTTTATTATGAATTTAGTGTACCACCTACCAGTTATGCTGTCCCATGCAGTATTCCTGTGTAGAACGAAGCATAATCGAAAGGCGAGGGGTCTCGCGAATTGTGTCCCCGACTGTACTTAACCTCGTATATATAAATCTTCCAAATAGAAAACATTGATTACTGTTTACTCTGGATTACTATGAATCATTCCCCATCAAACGCAGAGATCCTATTTAGTATCGTAATCATATACTTTTCGGCCATATAGTGTTCTTGTTCGTGTCATCCGCAGGTATAGGCTCAGTTGTGAAGACTTAGTTACTATACTTATTATAGATCCATATTAATTCAGAACGTTTCAGTTGTGATGGAGTTTACATTTGCGATAGAAGTAAAACTTATAGCAAAATGTTTACTGTATGATCCCACACTAGCGAATATGATTCACAAAACTTGAATACGGCATCTGGTGAGCGAATAGGAATTGTAAGCAATTTTTTAAAGTTACTACAGATAATAATGTCAAAATTTGAAATTATTTTACAAAACCCACCGTTGATGGTCGTCAATATAGCAACAGCCGAAATTTATGCTAATTCTAGATAATAATTTTTTCATGGAAGAAATTGGTTTGAAACTGTTAAAGAAATAGAACGTATGTGTAATTTTTAGACATAGAATTCCTATTACCCGACCAGGTTATTAAACTTTTCTTTATCATTTTGACATTCATAAATCACATGTAGATATCTTACGCAAAACAAATAACATCGCAGTGGTTTACGCAGTTTCTTTGTTAAATATTAGTTAATATTGTCCCAGTATCATGAAATTGATAGCAAACACTAATCTTACATCCATGTACTTAAATTGAAGGGGGGGGGGGAATTAGAATTTTGGTATCCTTATAATTGCACAGCGCTATAACCGAAACATGAAAACGAGTTTGGAGGTGTAGTGCTAATCTCAGTGACACATGATACTCTGTTCGTTCAACCATTTCATTCTAATTCGAGAATCAAGTACTAAGACAGGGCACTCTGGATGGGGAGAGTTCGATCCCTGATACTGTCATCCAGAATTCATTTCACATTGTTTCCCGAAATCAAACTAGGTTCCGCCAAAAGCCATGACTGAATCCCTTCTCGTTCCTTATCCCCTCAATCCCCAAATCCTGTTCGGGTGTTAATGACTTTTATATCAACGAGGCGTAGAACACTGATACTTTTTCTTAAAAAAAAAAGAAACCCTAACTGAGTCACGTCGATATAACATACACATGATGAAAGATTTGTTGTAGGAATACTTCTTTTAATGGTCTTCAGGACTAACGAGTCCAACTGCCGATCCGATAAAGACGTTCGCTATTTGAATCCTAGTCATGGGTCTATTTTTATGGTCTTCAACATTTTATTTCCCTCTTACTTTGTCTATATATATTAAACAATAACGCTTCAAGTGGCTCAGAGTCAGCGTGAAACTATATGTACCCTCTAGCTGCAGATTACCGAGTTGGTCTGGGGATCTATAACTGGATTTAAATTGTGCTGATCTACCTTTCGGAGAGTACCCATCATTAATGCCACATGGCTTTTTCTTCTGCTACTAAACTGTTTGTTCGAAGAGAATGTCTTGAAGCTTTGGATTCTAGATAAACTGTACATCTTATCTTGTGTGTGTGTGTGTGTGTGTGTGTGTGTGAGAGAGAGAGAGAGAGAGAGAGAGAGATAGATAGAGAGAGAGAGAGAGCGAGAGAGAGAGAAAGAGAGAGGGTAAACAGCTGGTAGTGTACAATATACGAGCTGCTGACAACGGTTGATTTGGTATATCTGTTGAAGAGATAAATGAAACCTGTCCGTTTCGCATTAGAGTATATTCAGGGATTCAATAGCGAATAACAGACATTCTCATTCACTTCTCTGGCCTGTTATGATGCCGTTAATGTAAGGGTACCTGACATGGAATACTTTTTCAATTATTTACAGATGTTCTAGTAGATTAATGTTGGAACTACCGAGCGTGGAAGGCAAGAGGTAACGCTCTGGCCTCGCATTCCTCGAATCCCCATCCTGGCATCCCGATTTTGGTTTTTCGTGGTTTCCCAAAATCACTCCATGCAAATGCCGTGATGCTTCCTTCAAAAAGGACATGGCCTAATTTCTTTCCGTTTCTTGTCTCCAGTCTTTTCCCGCTTCTAATGACTTCGACGTCGATGAGGTAAAAAAAATCACAAGTAATTGATTGTTTCCGTAAACAACATTTGCTATTTTACCTACAGCCTAGAGACAATTAGAACGAGATAGGTATTCGATCAATTGGTACCCTACAAGTGCTATTTTAAAATACCGTATGTGAACAAAAACGACGAGAGATCTTTGGTAGGAAAAACTAAATACGTCAATAACATAAAGTAAAACAAGAACAAATGTAGTTATGCTGTTATTCACTGCATGTAGTGGATCAAATTTGTATGCCTATGTATTGAATATGCTGCAAGTTTCTTTGTGAATTCTGTACACTTCAACAATTAAAACAATTAAGAAATTGTAGAAAGATCACGTATCGACTGACATTAACTCTTTGCGAGAATACAATTACACAAAAGTTTAGATTTTATGCTGTTTCAAATCTATGAAACAAAATGACTGGGACAGAAATGTATCTCTATGAAAAAGTAAATACAATATATGCAGAATCATAATTTTTTAATTATCTGTCATTTCACTAAAAATGGCTGATGATCAGTTTAAAGCATAGTTAAATATTTTTTTTATTACAGTACTTAACATACGTCACCAGATTTGTGAATAAAACTGGTGTCTAAAATTTATTTAGAAAAATGACTTTATAACTGTTACTTTTTTAAGAGCCACAAAATATGAACAGAGAGTTCTCATAACATTTTTGTTAAATGTGAAGTTAAAACGGAATGTTGTGCGTTGGTTAACGTAGTGCTAATACCGAAAGAAAAATGTGATTCGTTATGCATATTGGTGATCCACAGGATCAAATTAAATCGTTATTTGTATTTAGAAGGACCAATTTATTTCGTAAAAAATTGTAAAGGCGCGATTAGGTCGTTATTATTGCTGGAAAATTTTTCATTATGTTGGAAACGGTTTACGCACAGCATGTTATATGAATTATATGGGATAGGAACTTGAGATGTGAATGATGCCCTGAAGTGTATAGGAGTATATTTGTTACGTGTTTCTTAATATATTTAACACTAATTAAACTTCATTAACTAAATTTTTTAAGAATTATAGAGTCCCCGCCTTATTATAAGCGTGTATGTTAATGTTAAATGCTGTTAGCAATACTGTTAAATGTAAGGGTGGCAGCTCTGTAGACTTAATGCGTAGCAAGATAAAGATGGGGAGAGACGAGTTGATTTTGATGCATGAAGCATGGCGGCAGAGGAAGCTGTATAATATACTGAATGTACAGTATTATATCAAGATATTTGTGAGTGATGAAATCCAGTTGATGAAAGAAAAGCAAATCAATTGTATTGTGGAGAATAATTCGTTCTTTCAAGGGTAATAAGATATTGTCAAGGAGTAGTATAGTTTTTAACATAGCGATAGCGAAAGTGGAACCCGACCAAAAGTATTTTTTCTTCTGTACAGTTAATATTCTATTACAGGGCCAACGAATAATAATCATCAAACGGAGAGAACTAGATTTCAACGTTCTTAGCACTATAAGATTGCATAACTGACTCAATTATTCAATGAATGTTTCGTATGCTGCCTGTAATGTCCAGCCTCTGCTGTCATTGATTTTCCGTCACCTCTCCATTTGTGAGACATTTCATCCAGCCGTTTTGGAAGACAGCGGAAGGTGGCGCATTCCTGTCTGGCGACAGGTTCCTGGCGCGTGTGTGTGTCTTTGTTTGTCGCAGGTAGAGATGCCACTCCCGGAGGCCGGGGGTGAGTGTGGTCAAACTGTCGCGGGCACTTGGGGGCTGGACCCCGTACAGTCCGCATGTGTGTGTGTACGCAGATTTCAAAGAAACGTGGAGGTCGCGTTTTCGCCCGACAATATTTGTCGTGCTGTTTTCTTTATGTGCTTCCACAAGTGAATCCACCTCAGTTGCCAGATGGAGTTAAAAGTGTTTCGCCACAGTCAAAGAAACATCAAGGTCACCGACAGCCTCCTGCAGTTACGATAAGTAACAATTACATATAAAACATTTTTACCCAGTATACGCCCAAACTTACGAAGTTTCTTGCTCTCCCTAGCCGGGAACAATTTGTTCATCGTCTGATAGCTTATTTTCTTTTTCTTTTGCCGGCTGAGTCCAGAGTTTCAAATTTTTGTGTAATGTTAAACAAACATGTATTTCTTTCAGTGTTTTATTCATAAATGTACTCTTTTCTTTTAATTCCGCACTCGTTTGTCCTGTTGTAATTAGAGGGTGTAATTTAAATTTAAGCCTGCTTTTTGCAATAAATATTAAAAGAACATTTTTTTTTAAGTAAATAACATCTTGCATCTCATGCACGTAAATGTTTTCTCGGCATAACGAGCCTAGACATTTCAATGGCGCGCCTCCGTTGGGGCCGAAATAATCAGGCCGATACGATGTTTTTAAGGATGTTTATTATATTGGAGTGAAGTTTTATTTCAAATTTTTCTGACAAACAGAAGCATCTAAATTTACGTTTCAAGTTAGCTTTTATGTCGGGTTTTGTATATCCCAATAGTGTATAAAACTATTAATTTTATTTTTTATGTTAGCAATAATATACGCTAATATTTCTATTGCAGATTTTTAGAAGCAGTGTACGTGGTGCAAATTTGTTTTGTTAGTGTAGCTGTCGAGGTGTTTTTTTTCTCTCCTCAGAACAGCATGTTGATTATTCTACAAATTTTGTTGCTGGTTTTGTCTATCTGTTTTTTTATATGTTTAGACAATTTTTTCTTTGCTCAGTGGCATAAGTTTTTAGATTTCTTTTTTGGAGATGTTGCTGGATATTCTGACATCTAACGTCGCGATATGTTGTACGATTTTTCTGCTATTCGTCTGGAGTTATGTTGGCAAGTTCTATTTTTGATTAGGAGAAGTAGGAACTATGGATTTGAAATCGGTTCTGGTCCGATATAAGTGCTGAGTGGTTACATTGAGAAGGCAGAAGTTTCCATTTTTTATCGATTAAGTCAATTATGGACAATTTTCTGTCACCTGGTACAATCAGGGATCCTCATGCAAATATGAGTCAGCCACTGGTATTATCAGCTGATTCTCATGAGATACCTAACAGCCTGAACGGAACATTATTTCTGTTGTTGCAGCAAATCCAGGGCAGCATAATTAAATCTCAAAGTGAAACTGAAAATATGTTAGCTGATATTAAGCAGGAAATTCGCGATGGATTTGCCTCAGCATGTGAAAAAGTAGGTCAACCTGTAATGAGTGTTGATTTAGAAGAATCAGTCCAGGAACCTTTGATTACCGATACTGATATCAATCACATCGGAGACAAAACCGATGAAGAGCAGATAAGTAACACACCTGGGACACGGGGCAGAAACAACATGTCACTTATTGCGGGATATACAGTTCAATCACTGAATTATCCTTCAGAAGTTTATGTCAAGCCAGTTAACACAAAAAGACGCATCCCTTCACATAGATTTGGCAGTGAACATGCGGATAGAAGTTACGTTCAATTTCTTGAGGTTGAGAAAAAGGTTGCTTTGCTTGGCATAATGAGCGAAAACCTTTCAGAGAAATGGAATGTCTATTATCGTGTTGATGGAGAGTTCACAGGTCGAGGGGTGTCCAAGCCGGTTTTTCCGCACCGATACTTCAGCAGTTGCGGAGTGACAGAATCCAACATCTGGGAATGGTTTCTGGCATGCCAGGATAAGAGAATTTGTTCTAAAAGTTACCCAGGGTACATAACAGAATAATGGTTCCGAAGAAGAGATTAAAATATTTTCATTTTCTCTTTGGAAATCACAGAATCAGATGTCGCAATGTTGCCGTTTTTCATTTGGAGGGAAAGCGTTGTCTGCAGACAATTTCTGGTCTGTTAAAAATACTATTCTTTTGGGAGCTAATCTATTGGTTTTGTTTCAAAATATTATTTCAGATGTTTGTTCTTCTTAATGTAGAAAATATTCGTAGGATAGTTTTGATAATTTGGTCTTACAGCTGTTTTGTCCAGCATACATCAGATTTTTGTTCTTCTTAATGTAGAAAATATTCGTAGGAATAGGTTTGATAATTTGGTCTGACAGCTGTTTTATCCAGCATACATCAATTTTCTGTTTGTGGAGAAGGTATTTTAGATAGATTTTCTTTTATTGTTTCTGAAATATACAAATAGATGTTTTTGAATTTGTTGATTATGTATCGTTGTTTTTTTTTTAAGAGGTTGTTTGTCACACTTAATTTTTCTTCAATTCCATAAAACTCTTACCAGTCAACAGGGTCATTTGAATATTTTGTGCAAGATTTAATTGTAGTATAGTTATTTCTACGTACGATTGTAAAGGAATTTTGTTTTTTCATTTAATTTTTCATACAAACGGAAATAGTTTGTTTGTAGCAACATTTCGTTCCATATTTTTCTCGCATGAGATCAAGATTTTATTATTTTTAAGTACGGTAAAGATGAATTTTTGATCATCAAGTTATTCTAGTGCGGGTGTAAATTCAGAATGCACACTCTAAAGGGTTGCGAGAATTTTTGTGCTAATTTTACATTAAATAATAATAATAATTGTATGTTTCAAGAGATTAGATCATAGACTCAGCCAGAGATTAGTAAAAAGAATGTATGTTTGTTATAGATAAGATCATTAGACTAAGAAAAAGATTCAAAAATTTGTATGTTGTTGCCGTTCGATAAGGACTCAGCCAAATGTCTGTTAAAAAATGTAATTAAGTAGAAGTGAAACAATGCTTCAGGCCCATCACCGTTCATTTCAAAATGCGGGCATATTCACACTGGTTTTCGAGTGTCAGTTGGGCAGTAACAGTTGTGTGGTGGCGTCAAAGTTTTGAAGGAAATGAGAACTGAAGTGAAAATTATGGGACATCAAACCACGGACTTTCAGTTTTCTTCGTCAAGAAAGACTTCAGCCAGTGGTCTGGGGCTATGTAATGTCCAGCCTCTGCTGTCATTGATTTTCCGTCACCTCTCCATTTGTGAGACATTTCATCCAGCCGTTTTGGAAGACAGCGGAAGGTGGCGCATTCCTGTCTGGCGACAGGTTCCTGGCGCGCGTGTGTGTGTCTTTGTTTGTCGCAGGTAGAGATGCCACTCCCGGAGGCCGGGGGTGAGTGTGGTCAAACTGTCGCGGGCACTTGGGGGCTGGACCCCGTACAGTCCGCATGTATGTGGAGGTCGCGTTTTCGCCCGACAATATTTGTCGTGCTGTTTTCTTTATGTGCTTCCACAAGTGAATCCACCTCAGTTGCCAGATGGAGTTAAAAGTGTTTTCGCCACAGTCAAAGAAACATCAAGGTCACCGACAGCCTCCTGCAGTTACGATAAGTAACAATTACATATTATAAACATTTTTACCCAGTATACGCCCAAACTTACGAAGTTTCTTGCTCTCCCTAGCCGGGAACAATTTTGTTCATCGTCTGATAGCTTATTTTCTTTTTCTTTTGCCGGCTGAGTCCAGAGTTTCAAATTTTTGTGTAATGTTAAACAAACATGTATTTCTTTCAGTGTTTTATTCATAAATGTACTCTTTTCTTTTAATTCCGCACTCGTTTGTCCTGTTGTAATTAGAGGGTGTAATTTAAATTTAAGCCTGCTTTTTGCAATAAATATTAAAAGAACATTTTTTTTAAGTAAATAACATCTTGCATCTCATGCACGTAAATGTTTTCTCGGCATAACGAGCCTAGACATTTCATGCCCAAAGATATAGGAAGGCAGATACGTTCTTCATTTTTTTCTGACTACCTACCTCATACTAGGAGGTAGGAGACAGGTCCTAATCATTACAGTCCTGACTGGGACGGAATCCAGCTTGTTCAACAGGGATCAGTTCTTCTGTTGCCGGAGATATTCTGTTAAAAAATAAGCCTTTACATTAATTTGTAAATGACACTGAGTAAGTCTATCGGACGATAAATTTGTGGTAAATTTTGATCTTTTCCTGGTTTGAGTAAAGCAATCATTTTTGTTCGCTTGTAGATCTGAGGAAGCCTTCCAGGTTGTAGTATGGAGCTGAAGAACGATGCAAGCCAACGAGATGTAACTGGTCCACAGTTTTTCAATGGTTCTAGACAAATCCTCTCTAATCCTTCAGATTTTCCATTTCGAAGGGTTTTTAAACCTTCCTGGACCTCTTGTAATTCTAATGCATGGGAGTATATATAAAGTGAGGTTGTGTATCGCGCTTTTGCCCCTAACCTCCTTTATCAGTCTAGTGAACTGTTTGTCCCTTGTGTTCTAGAAGTATATTCAATGTGATTTGCTATGGTTTTCACATTAGTGGATGAATGTGTCCTTGAGAGTATTGATGTAAGATCTGATTTACGAATAAGAGACCAGTCTTTTTTACTGGAATGGGTAAAATTCTGAATTTTAAGAGTTTTTATCCATTTATCTCCTCTGTCATTGTCAAGAGATTGCACCAGACCTATTGCCTTCTCATGAGAGCTGTTTTTTCTCGAATTTTTCTTTGCGTCTTCTTGACTCCTAACTCCATCCTGGAATATTGTCTTTTCGGAAGCCTCGCGGGATAACTCTCTTCGCTGCCGCTTTTATTAGTCTTACAAACCATGCATAATTCTCTGAGGCTGCTTTGATCCATCGAATGTTAGCCTCAATGTACTTCGCATATGCTTTCCAGTCAGCTCTCTGGAAGTTCCGCTGAGATATAGGAGTGAATCGGGTACCAAGTATCTGGATTCCTATTTTATTGATTATGTGTCAATGCTGACTATGAGGGAAGTCGCCGGGTACTAGTCTCCTTACGCGACAGAAAGGAGCCAAGTATATATAGTGTTCAGAAACGCGATGCTGAACTATAACAGTACCTGTGTGTTACAATAGACAGGTCCTTCACTTACAAAAAGCACCTTCAGAATACATCTGCAAAGCTTAAAAGTCGAAACAATCTACTTCAGCGGCTGGCTGGAACTTCATTAGGAGCTGATGCGAATACATTAAGAACAAATAGCGTTTGTCTTGGTTTACTCCACAGCTGACTACTGCTATAGCGCTGGCTCAAAAGCTCTCACACCCAATTGGTTGACGTTCAGCATCGCCAAATGATGCGCATCATACCTTGTACGCTTCTACTTACACCTATCCAGTGGCTGCCGGTGCTCAGAAACATCCCACCACCTCACATCAGAAGGCAAAAGGTCCTGATCAAACTATGGTCTCCCCATCCATGGAGATATTAAGGAATACAAAACACGTCGCCCTGCCTGCAAGACTGCTGTCAGTCTAACATCTAACTCCTTCAGTGCTACAGATAGCTGGACAGCGGAATGGGCTTCGTTAACACCATAGGGCATAGTGCATATTAGCAATCCCTGCTCAAAACTACCAGGATTCAACTTAGCGCGGTCAATTTTGTAAACTAAATCGTATTAGATGTGGTACGGGAAGAACTGCTTCGACTCTCCACACCTGGGGTTGGGCAGATATTCTGTACTGTGACTGCTGTGAGGTTTCAGCAACTGTGTTACAAATTGTGCAGGACTGTCCACTGTGCGCCTTTCCTGGTAGTCTGGAAGACTTAAATTTGGCTACGCCGGATGCGGTGGGCTGGTTGGAGCACCTCGATGTCATGTTATAGTGGTTATGGCTGGTGATCCTGCTGTAGGTGCCTCGTCACCTGCCAGCAGCGGTCCTTGTCCGCTCAACTATGCACAGTATATATATTTTAAAAGAAATTGTTCTACAGTTACAGTATAATTTTTGTTGAGTTTTATAAATGTCATGTAGCGGCACTATGCTAAATAAATAAATAAAATCTGTATTTAATATGGATTAGCAGTGTTTTGTGTATAGAATGTCTATTTTTGAGGCAGAAAATGAAGATCTCAGTTGCACCTAAATAATTACGGAAAACTGCCTACGAACTTCTCCAGGTGCTAGGTTTAACAGAATTCGCATTGAATTCCGTCGATGTTGTGGAAATTTAAGGTCCACAATCAAACTGGAGGATGACTGGTTTCGTAATGAAGGAGTTATATCAGTTGATTATCCCAGGACAGTGCGTGTTAAGGTATGTTGATGTTGTAATTGGTGTGAACAGGTGGTCGCACTCACCTGGCGTGGTCGGGGTGCAGCAGCGCGCTGGACGGCCGCCGAGACCCCGGAGACGGCGAGCACGCCGCAGAGCCGCCCCCGACGCCGCCTCCACCGCCCCCGTTGCTACAGCCCGGCAGCGCCGGAGGGTTCGTAGGGCATGGGCTCACCTGCGTACCAACACACCACACTGTTGTTAAATCTAACATCATCGCCAGATATAAGGGTTTCCGTTTTGTTTTTAGAGAGTATTTAATCATTTTACCATCACAGTCGTATTAGAGATTTTTCGCTGTAGTTGCTGCAGACGTCTAATATATCACAAGATATAAAAAGCAGTTAATTAAGAGTCCATGATTCTTGCAATGTGAGAGCATCTCGCTAGCTAGTATGTTGCAGGGGCAGTGCAAGAATCATGGACTCAATTCAATGGAGAAAAGAAAAAAAAGTGATGGGTTTTTACATGGCATAAATTCATCGAAGAAATTATAAACTGGAATAGTTATTGAAGTTGATGCCGAAGAATAGAGAACTTTGTAAATTAAAAACATACGAAATTTATTTCCTGATTTTACATAGCCTACTATCTGGTTACCTAAAGTAGACCCTTAGTTTCTACAGTTTTTATTCTTAAAACTTTTAACTTTTTTTAAGAAATAGATCTGGATAATTATTCTTAAGGATTTAATGGTTTTAAAGTATTGTAATAATTAATCTACTAACTATTCTAGTAATTAATATACCAATTAATCTACCAACTATTCTACTATTTAATCTACCATCACACTAATCCACACCAAAATCAGCAAGTGTCTATGTATTTTCATACTACTAATCAATAAAGTCTATTTGTAAAAGTTCTTCCTGCTCCATTGCTGGCCTACGTCGACATCCAGGCAGCCAGCTGTCTCTGCTGATGCAGCGGGGCGACTGCTGACATGCTGACCACAAAATGCCGTCAGCCAGCTTCACGCTCCAGGTAGTTATCTCGTTCTTCTCCGGTTTGTCCTAGGAGCCACCTACTCCCACATCAGGAGTTCCCTCCTTGAATCAGTGCAGGCCTCTGACTTCCAGAGGCACTGCGATATATTGAGACTTTACCGTCTTCCAGGTGCAGGAATCCACCTTAGTGATGGAGAGTGCTTGTGGTTACATTTGGGTTGTTCTTTCCTCTTGAGTTTCTTCCTCTCCTGCCCTTCTTTCTGTTTCTGATGCCGATTGATCGTGACGTCTTCTACACTCTGCTAATTTCAGTTCAGCAACTCTCGCCTTCTCGCTCAGCGATGCTAGATTAGCAGCTTCATCCAGCAAGCTCGGTATCACGAAGTATGTCGTGTATTCTTCTATTCCGAAGTTGTATCTGAAGGTATGCTCTTGATTCTTCAGTTTGTTTGCACTCCCGAACCACTTGCTCGGGAGTACTTACTTCGCCACAGTCGCACCTGTTTGTTTCTTTGAGGCCAGGAAACTGTTATAAGAAACTGTTGTATGGACCATGGCCGGATATGTAGTGTATGATCCCTGGAGATGGTTGTAGGTGAGTCATGTTAATTCTCTCTTTCATGCAAGGAAGCATGTCGAAGGTCCTTCTGCCCGTGTTGCTGTTTATCCATGCTTGCTGCCATTCATCAATCAGCGCATTCAAACATCGTTTTTGGTTTCAACAGGCCTTTCAATTATTTCAGTAGCTTGGTCATACCTTCCATTTTTATCGGGTATAACGCTCCTCGCCTCCTTACTGCCAGATGCCGAGTATAACTGTTAACGCATCTGTGCACGTTGTTCTGTAAGCCCCAGTTAGTCTGAGCAGAATTCCTCGCTGCGTACGCAGAAGCAGCTCCTTTGGGTTGACTTTTCTTAGGTGCTTGCAGCGTATCCAGTAATGGAGGCCAGTATTGCAACGTGATATCTACTTATGATGAGCGGAGGCAGATTAAACCGACTCTCGCCAATGCTTATCAATTTTTGCATTAACAGTGCTGCTCGTCCACATACTTCTTCCATGTGAGACGCAAATTTCAGTTGTTCCTCCAGGTTTTATTGTTTTTCCCTGGATCCTAATTACCGGATTTCGTTTGAGTGTTCCTTTAGAAGCATGTAGATCGTCTTTTGTGGGATCTGTGTTAACTTAACTTCTACACACCACTGACTAAGGAAATCCAATATAGCTTTCCATTTTGTTTCGAGTTCCTGCCTGGTGTCCGCGTCTATCAAAAGTGCGAGATATTCAGCAAATGCCACCACACCCAGCAGTTCAGACATAAACAGACGCTCTCACTGAGAGGAACCGAAAAATCTTTAAGTGACCTAAATTCTGCCAGCTTCAACTGCAGTATAGAGAGCACACAAGCAAGTGGCCGGACTTAACAACCGATACTTTCGGGTCCAGATACTTGCTAGCCTTTACGATTACAGGGTAAGAAACAAGAACATCTTTTCTAACTACGCTCGCGATGATGTCACCAAGCATGGTTT
Source organism: Vandiemenella viatica (assembly GCA_031002005.1). Taxonomy (NCBI): domain Eukaryota; kingdom Metazoa; phylum Arthropoda; class Insecta; order Orthoptera; family Morabidae; genus Vandiemenella; species Vandiemenella viatica. The sequence goes on along the minus strand of JARYHS010008074.1, from coordinate 211,216,644 downwards.
GTGGACACTATTTTAAATAATTAGTACCAAAAGTATTCGCGTATTCGGCATCGGTCCATAAAGGAAAATTAAATTTTGTTATAGAACTAATATTGGCTATACCTCTATCAAATAATTGGTGGGATAAATGTCATCGATCTCATTATCTTGCCTATCTTTAGATGATAACATATATGACATAGATAACGTAGAATGTATAAACCTTCGTGAAATTAAATTAATTTTGTATCGGAGGTTCCTCAAGCCCAGTATTTTGTTGACATAGAGAAGTGTGTGTTGGTTCCGCTGTTAGGGCTAGCCACCCTCAAGATATTACACGGTATACAGCAGCAGATGATCAGGCAGCAGACGACACATGCATTACAATTGGTCGTTCGCAGCAGCATCGATATCAACTTTTAGCCACCTTCCACTGCGATGCAGGATGCCAAAGAGAAACGAAAATTTATTTAAAAATGTGTTGACCCGGGCATTAATACAATGAACACGAAAAGAAGGCACGACTAAGTGACGTCGACTGTTTATTTTTTAGTTTTAATTAGACATCATCAAATCACTCACTGTGTCAAAATTCTGAATAAACTACAACCTATGGATACTTAGGATTATCTATTGGCTAATGTTTTACAGAAGCTTGTAATAACTTTTTACCTATTATTTGGACTTTGTGTAAACAAAAGTACGTGAAACACCAATAATCTTAATTCCGTGGTAGAGTACGGCCTCAGGTATGGGGAGGTTTTAATTGTTACCTGTATTTAGTTTTATAGAAATATCATCGACATTCAATCCCGTACACTTTGCGAAAACAACGATACTTGAGCTGGCTGTATGGTATACATGCCAAATGTCATTTTATAAAAGAAATTAAAAACAAAGACAAATGAGACTATACTATAGATCCAGTCTGTAGCAGTCACTTATTAACTTTAAGATACTGTTATAAATAATTAGGTTAAAATGGAAAATGACATTGTCAGAATGACTATTTTTCCTCCAATAGTCTCATAGGTATGCGCTTGTGTGTACAGCACTCGTTGCAACCATACGCAATCCTGAACAAGAAGAAACAGATATGAAGTTAACTCAGCGTGGATTTCGTGGGTACGGGAGCTTCACATCGTGCTTTTTTTACTGTTCTTTGGTGTTTATCCAAAGCCTATGAAATAGCCTCAGCCGCATGAATCAGTAGTAGGGAAAAGCTGTTGCGTGTGCACCATTAATCAAAGCAGGTAACCACCACTGACTTGACTTTAGAGAAGTCTCAAGTTTTCAATAAAGGAAAAAGTTCGATATTTCCGTGGTTTGTGCAGATGAGGACGATAAGTGAAGGAAATATATATATTGTAATGAATCTTCACGTTCAGTGTCGGAAAGAGTGGCTGTAAAGCCTGACATTGTGGCAGAACTTGGGAGAATGCCTATACCTGGTATTGCAGAAACCGCTGGCTAGTGCAAGACCGGAACGTCAAGGAAACATCCCCAATAAACTACTTAACTACTTAAAAGATGGCGAGAAGCTTCGAATCGTAGGCATAAATAATAAACTGAATTATTTGACACGTACCAACATAGCTGTAATGTGCGCAAAACATACAATTTTTTTCTGGTATCTGCTGTTCACAACGAATGGTAGGAGTCTTGCCAATTGCACTGTTGCCGGCAATATTATTAGTATTTTTTGTTTATTTTCTTCATACTGAGCTTACGAGAGCTCGAGGTCGTCGTGTTCGAAGATGGGATTGGCTGAGCTATGTTAGGCCCTAGCTAGTCCAGCGTAACCGAGGTTTGCTGAGAGTTGGAACACCGATGGAGAGAGACTTTTAGCCGATACCTCTCAACAGGACAATCATCAGTATAAGAACCGAGCGATAGACTTTGGCAGTATGTAGCCAAGTGTGAGGGATGATTTACCTGATGCAGGTTGACATACTACGGTATAATGCAGTAGAACGTGTAGTGATAAAGGTTTGTAACAGTTCAAGTTTGTAAGGGAACCGTGAAAACTCTTAACTGACCTGACTGCTAAAATCGACGCAATTTCTATAAACGTGAACATGCATAGATGATTTAACTACAGGGTTATTATAAATAGTCGAAGTTATTTCACAAATTTACGGTAGCTATATTGTTTTACATATTGTCACAAAACTTTATAGCCACATAGAAAAATTGAAAATTGTTTGCATCCGCGGTTCAAATTTCTGTAATGAGACTGCAGACGTGAGCACTCAGCCAAGTTGGAGAAAAGACAGTTACAGGTGTATCAGGAGATACTGGAAAACTGGCCCGTGTGACAGCTTGAGGCTGACAAAGTGAATTCTCATTTACCAACAGGATGACTTCCATAGCAATGATCATGAATTGTTAAACAGGAGACTGAGAAACTGATGGAAAGATTGTAAGGGAAACGGGGGAGGGCGGGTGGAGATGACAATCAGCAATTACTATCATTGTTTACACGCTTTCCCGACCTGACCTCATGCGATATTTTGTGTGGTTTTAAGCCAGATATTCAGCGTGTAGGCATTACCTAGCAACAAACCTACCAGAACTGCGAGTAGGCATCGACAGCGCTTTTGAATATACTAATGGGGATGTGCTGCACCGAGTGTGGCAAGAACTGGATTATCGGTTTGATACATGCAAATTAAAAAAAAAAATCAGTTTTTTATATGCCTCTAATGTCTTGTGACAAAATGACACATAATATAGTTACAGTAAATTAGTGTAATCGTTGCTATCATTTATAATAATACTGTAGTTTTCATATTTTCAAATACATCATTGTCGAGTGTAATAAACTCAATTAAATGATAAACCCATTTTTGTTGGACCTGTTGGAAATATGTGAATTGCCTTTCAATTACGAATATTCGTAATTTTAAATTGCGTTGCATTTTACCAAATATAAAGTTATGGTGAAGAAGTTATTCATTACTTTTCCACAAAGATGACACTTCAGTATGGTGCTGAAACTGGAGCAAAATGGGGTTCGAGGATGGTCAAGAACGGATGAGTTGTGGCAGTAAAAACGCTTCGCAAGATGGACGGGGGGAATGGAGTGTAGAGCGGTGTGTTACCTGCACGGAGTCTATGCCAGAGTCATGCTGGTTGGCGGCGTTGTCGCTGTCCGGGGGCAGCAGTGCTAGTGGCGAGGCGGGGTCCTCGGACGGGAACACGAAGCTCTGCCCGTCGGCCTCCCCCCGCGGCGAGTCCTGGCTCGGCCATACCTGCCACACAGCGCATCTCTCAAAACAGACACTATTATGTGACATCTCTCAAAACAGGCAATCTTATGTGACATCTCCAAAACAGGCACTATTATGTGACATCTCTCAAAACAGGCAATCTTATGTCACATTTCTCAAAACAGGCGCTCTTATGTGACATCTCTCAAAACAGGCAATCTTATGTGACATCTCTCAAAACAGGCGCTCTTATGTGGCATCTCTCAAAACAGCCAATCTTATGTGACATCTCTCAAAACAGGCACTATTATGTGACATCTCTCAAAACAGGCAATCTTATGTGACATCTCTCAAAACAGGCGCTCTTATGTGACATCTCTCAAAACAGGCAATCTTATGTGACATCTCTCAAAACAGACGCTCTTATGTGACATCTCTCAAAACAGGCAATCTTATGTGACATCTCTCAAAACAGGCGATCTTATGTGACATCTCTCAAAACAGGCACTCTTATGTGACATCTCTCAAAACAGACACTCTTATGTGACATCTCTCAAAACAGGCAATCTTATGTGACATCTCTCAAAACAGGCGCTCTTATGTGGCATCTCTCAAAACAGCCAATCTTATGTGACATCTCTCAAAACAGACACTATTATGTGACATCTCTCAAAACAGGCAATCTTATGTGACATCTCTCAAAACAGGCGCTCTTATGTGACATCTCTCAAAATAGGCACTCTTATGTGACATCTCTCAAAACAGACACTCTTATGTGACATCTCTCAAAACAGGCACTATTATGTGACATCTCTCAAAACAGGCAATCTTATGTGACATCTCTCAAAACAGGCGCTCTTATGTGACATCTCTCAAAATAGGCACTCTTATGTGACATCTCTCAAAACAGACACTCTTATGTGACATCTCTCAAAATAGGCACTCTTATGTGACATCTCTCAAAACAGGCGCTCTTATGTGACATCTCTCAAAATAGGCACTCTTATGTGACATCTCTCAAAACAGGCGCTCTTATGTGACATTTCTCAAAACAGGCGCTCTTATATGACATCTCTCAAAACAGGCACTATTATGTGACATCTCCCATAATAGGCGCTCTTATGTGAAATATCTCAAAACAGGCGCTCTTATGTGACATCTCTCAAAACAGACACTATTATGTGACATCTCTAAAAACAGGCACTCTTATGTGACATCTCTCAAAACAGACACTATTATGTGACACTAGATACAAGCTGATTCATTCAGCTATTTTATTCGTCTCTCCATTGGTTTGATGCAGTCCTCCATATCCTCCGATCTTGTATTAATAGTTTCAGCTCAACATACCCCCATAAACTAACTATTCAGTTATCAGCATACTATATTCTAATTTTTGTCTACTTCTGTCTTACCCACTACTGCACTCTCCAGTAACAAATTAACCAATCGCACATGTTTTAAAATGTGACCTGCCATCCTGTGTAAGACGTCAACAAACTTCTCACCCATCATCTCGAAACCACGTTCATTTCGTTATTACACTACAGAGAGCAGAGAGTGTAAAGCTGTTGTCGAGGTTAAATGTACTGAGAGAATATCAGATGTCAGAAGCTGCTCGTTGTAGTGTTCTGTGGCATTAACGAAACGTAATGTTTATTGTGCTGATAGAGAATAAAGACAGTGAACAGTCTATGTTGTCGGCTGAGCAGGACAAGCAGAGGTGTATTCGTCCCAGGATTTTGATTCCTTCTGTTCTTCAGAGGGTCCTTGCGGTTGGATGGTATCACAGCGCTGTCGTTGCAGAAACGAAAAGGACAGATAGAATTGTCATCACCAGCTATTTTATGGTGATCTAATACGAATGTAAATTAAATAATTAAATTTTCCGTCCAGTAACTTGTTTCCTCTCTTAGGAATTTAACTGTCAACAGTATGACATAACGCACATATTAAAATGCTTATCTCGTGGAGAACGCTAAACGAGCGAGCACAACTGATTGTTACACAACCCTCAGCTCTCCTAGTCAGCAGATACAACATCACAGATGAATGATCAAAAGGGCAATATCGACTCTCCTATACAAAACACTTGGACATAACGGCAAAATTTGACATCTTAATATTCAGTTATGTGGCAATATCTCCATAAAATACAGATCGAAAATGAAGTTGAAGTAGCTGCTATTCAGGGATCTCATACTGAAAATAAATGCCATTTCGAGAGGAAGGACTACCGGCTTTGATTTAATTTTCCATAAATCATACTGCATCTTTATACTGTACATACGAAATGATATCGGTAATGCATCTCTGCGGGCCATTTCTACTGAAAATAACATTTTTGAAATTGCTGTTCTGATTTAAAGTATCGATACAACTACTAACTACACGTCTCCCGCAAATACTTAAACGACCCATGCTATTCATGCTCTACCCTATGCGAACTGCTCACCGCTTTACTTGCATTGATAAATCAATTATAAACTGTCGATCTCACTAGCGTGATTAATCTGCTGCTCTAATTTACCAATGCAGCTTTTAAAATTCCACGCTAATCTGTAATTACGATGGGTTTTGGTTTATTTCTGGCGTACTCACAATCTCTCACATTCGCTAGCTATGTGTCTTTATTTTTTTTTTTATTTTTTTTAAAAGTGCTTAACGTCTCTTAACAGCGAGGTCTTTAGAGACGGGAAAGGATGGGGGAAAGGAATTGGGAGGAATTCGGCCATGGCCTTTTGAAGGAAGCATCCCAGCATTTGCCTGGAGTGATTTGGGAAACCATGGAAAACCCAAATCTGGATGCCCGGACGGGGATTCGAACCACCATCCTCCCTAATGCGAGGCCAGAACGCTAACCGTTACACTACCGTACTCGGTCAATAAGTCAACCTCATGTTACAAATGTGTGCCTGATGTGACCCGAAGTGAATATAACCTGGGCGAAACCTAGTGAATCAAGGAATCGTTGGTAGGGAATTAGTTGTACAGTGTTGTCACTTGTTGTGTGTACCTGGAGGAGCGGCAGTCCGGTGACGGGCGTGGACTCCCTGGGAGGCGGGGACGCGGCGGCCTGCTGTGCGCATGCGCGGCCGTCGGACAGCGTCGAGTCCGCGGTGGAGCAGGCGTCAGAGGGGCGGCCGGCGCCGGGACGCAACCCGCTCCACAGCCGGCGCAGGCCCAGCTCCCTCAGTGGCATCTGCAACACAGCCCAACCCAACCACTGCTACTCGATAACCGGGCAATGTTTCTGCTAATTACGTACCATTTTCCTCCATTAATGTTTTATCCAATATTTTATTCGCCACTGATACCATGCTAATAGCGCGAAGTGTAACTATACTAATCAAAGCCGATTCACACTTGACGTGAAGTCAGCATTGATCATATCAGTTCTCGATCCAGGATTTTGCCAGTAGGATTCACTCTGCAGGTCAGGTCTTATCATATTTTTACCTTTACATATTGGTTTATTATTGTTCAAAACTTATAGTTTTTGCGATCAGGTTACCAAATAGTTGACGTTACTTTAACAAACAAAACAGAACATTGAATTATCAATACTCTCGACATTAATAAATAATAAAATAATCTACTTTGCGATAATGGTACTTCTTGCGCAATATTGTGCAATTTTATAATTTTTAGTTGCTTATATTTTAACGATTTCTATCCATAGTTTATTTTTATGAGATGAATGAAAATATTTTTGTAAGTAAAATCATTCAATACTGAAACTCCGAACAAGCTATGTTGATCTGTGGTTACCTGATTGTTGCACGTTCACACTAGCGGTCAGCTCAGCTCAGATCTTGACCGTTGTTGATCGACCACGGCGCGATCTATAGATTGACCTGCCTTGCCCTGACCTGACCGAACTGATCAGTGAGAATGCTGCTTCGATTACGTGTATATCGATTTTGATCTTTACCCTGACCTGACATCAAATGAAAAGATGTTTTATAAGCAAGGAAGTTCTTAAGTGAACCAAGCACAGTAGATTCCTTTACAACCACGATAGTGGATTACACGCAGAGCAATCAAAAACAAAGTCAAAGACATTGTATTAAAATGAATTCTAAATATATTAAAATTTACCTTTTGCATAATAAGGTGTACAGTTTTCTCAACAGTATTGCTAGGAAGGAATAGCGCAATGTCAATACTGTGACAGTTCAAGACCTTAGGGAACTTTACTGATGCAGAAGAGATGAAACAACGGGCAGAAATTCCATAGTAAAACAAAGCTTTTTGCAAAGTAAGAGGATTTCCAAGAGATAGAAACACATTGATTGATTTTAGAAGTATGGTTGTTAAATATTTTGTGTAGATTAGTCATCTGGATTAAACATGTCAACAATCAAACATACGAAAGAAAATACTTGAAAAGAGAAACATACAGAAATAAAATGGTCTGTCATGACGAGAAGATATTAAGGAAGTCGGGAGAGGAGAACTTCATGATGGCAAAATAGTGTCGCTTATAACACTTACTATATGCGAATAGCCTACGGAAGAAGATAATGGAAGGAAAAAGATGGAAGTTAACGGACACTAAAGAGGGCAGAAGCGACAAACGAATGAAGGAAAATGCTGAGGACAGAAAGAACTAGAGCATGTCCAATCGGTGCCTCTTTAAAGTAAGATCCATTAAAGAAAAACACCATTGTTAACTTGATAAACAATGTTTAGCTCTTAAATTTTTTTTTTGTTCACTGCAGTGACTTCTTACCCCCTACCGCTCGCTACAGTTCCAAATCTTAATGCTTTAAACACGACGAAGACTGTAAAGATGAGGGTATTAGTACGCTGCTGGGATGGAGGTCTTTATTCCCGTCGGTACTTTAGAGGACGAAGCTTGCTCAGGATTTGCTTACCAACGGACGTCTCAACCTCTTGAGTTCACAACAAACTGACTGAGAGGATATTTACTTCATTTATCTTGCTATATTAAAGATCTATCATGACAACTAACTGACAAACTTTAGAAATTTTAAAACTTACGAACACGGCATCATTGTTCGCTCAGTGTTAGGCAGTGTTAACATTTCATTTTAATTACTTTTTAAATCACTGGAATTACTCAACATATCAGAGATCGATTACGTTGCTTGATTCTACTCGTATGATTCGCTGAACACTATATTCGGAAGAATTCATACTGAGATTATCTGGCCTGGTGATAATTTGAACTGTGTAATCGGCTGGTTTCGTGAATCAGTGTTAAATCAATTGGAGGACATAAACACTAAAGGCATAAACGACCTTCGTTTCCATTTAAATATAGCATTCATCGTTTCGGACCATTCATCTCAATAAATATATAATTTATTTTTCTATGTTAATTACTGTGTACCATAGTAAGGACAGTACAAGAATAAACCACCGCTAAATATAAACCACCAACATATTATGTCGGACGCAAACAGGTGGTCCCTGCAACCTGTATGGTGGAGGGACTGTCACAACAAACGAAGTACACTGTTCATCTTTCTCATCATAGTATTTCACACACTACTAGACATTTTTATATTACAAAAAAATTCAGATGATATTCAGAAGATACCATTTAAGTCATATTTTAATATAAAATAGCTACAAGTATATAAGTTTCAGAACCAGGTTATCGGCAAACGTTATCGGTATCACTGTATTTAAATCTAAACATTCCGTCGGAACAAATTCTCTCTCTCTTTTCTCTCTCTCTCTCTCTCTCTCTCTCTCTATATATATATATATATATATATATATATATATATATATATCATGGCAACATCACAAACAAAAATTGTTTTTCCTGAACGACACCGCACTGGCAACACCTTGGTAACAAGAAACTTTGTCTAGTATCAGAACACAAAATACAAAAATTCTATTGCATTGACGTAGTGTTAATTACTTATACAAATTAAAAAGCGGAACAATTTAAAAAAATTAATATCTAGAAGTCTAATCCTAGAACTATGGCGCAAGGAAATGTGGGGATCGATGGATCTACGATCCTGGCTATCTAGCAGTTATTGATTTTTTATACCAACAGATTTTGTATCTGGTTATTACAAATATTTATGGCGATAAAATATTTCTGATGTAACACGTTTGTAATTTTGAAATTGAATCAAGAATCAATAAGAAAGCATCACTATTCTAATCATGTTCAAGTAAAAGAAAAAAACTTAGTTGATATGATGGTAATCTTTGACAGTTTCCATCCTCTGACAGGGTCTATTTGGAAACATTTTCCTCTAGCGTCTTCGGATCTTCTACAACTCACCCACTTCACTAATGGCCAATTTACTAGTCTATCTTGCATTCTTCTTCTTACTCCCTTAATCAACATTCTCTTGATATTGCTAAAGGTTTCTGCCATACCAATTATAAACTTCAGTTTCTTTTTGTCACTCTCTTGTCACTCGATTCAATGTGTTCATACCACCACAATTATATATATTTTATCTTGTGTTTTCCTCACTTGTTCATGTCACAACTTTCCATTCCAGTTGAGCCATTTCTACACCTCTGAAGTCTCATTTGCGTGGTTCTTATCAATATCCCTTTCTTCATCATCCATGCTTCGAAACCGTGAATAAACATGGGAACGCAAATGTTTTATCTAACTGGTGTCAGATACATCTACATAGATACGTTTGCAAATAGGAATGTAATGTTTTTCATTTTATTTTTGGCTAGACCTTAGCCACGTACTGTCTATTTCTGCATGCTCGATATAGGTCATCTGCTTAGCATGAAAATCTACGCAGCCGACATTAGGCCCATATGCTATTCGGTTTTGGTTTTTCCGTACCGACACAACACTGATGTTCTCTTCATCGCTAGGTTGGCCGGGATCTCCCGCGAAAATCAAGTACTGCAAATAGTTCCTTTGTGCTCCTAGCTCCATATTAGGTTGGGTAAATAACTCTCATAATCTTAACAAAAATATATGTAATGTGAAAGAATGCAGTCCCTTGGCAATAAATCACTCTTACGCCGTGCCTATGGTATAATCGCTCATTCCTAATAAAATTTATTATGCTGTTATCTAATATGTTCTATCTATCCATTATACTATTATCCAATTCACTCTTCATTAAGAGCAGTTAGCAAAATCCTGTTACCATTGGCGACAACGTAATCTCAAGGCAAAATTGTTTCCTGGCTTTTCTATCAACTTATAATTTATATTCGTTGCAGAATTTTTCGTATTTGTTGTTTAAATACGGGATAATATATTGTGAAAATAACCATAATTTGCAAATTTGGATTCTAAAATTTGTTTCCTTTTCGAACTAGAGACCTGCGAAAGGCGGACAGGCAACTTAGCTACAACCATAAGGCTTAATTTTTTATATTATGGACTAGTTAGGGACTTGATAGGCTACTAATAATAATTTTATTTGCAGTATTTCTCGATGACATGACAGTAAAAACTATGTTCTTAGTGTTTGAGCATACTGCTGAGAATAACACAAATGATACTTATTGAGATGACAAATTAACACAGTTCATTCGCACAGTATTGAGAACTTGGGGCTGATGTCAGCAAACAGATATTGTGTGGTTCAGCTCGTAAGCGGATAAGCAATTTAGCAGCGCCCTTTTACCGCCCGCGTGTAGCCAGTGCGGTGGCGGAGTGGCTGTTAAAAAGGCCGCGGCGAGGCTATCTGGCGGACGCATGCAGATTTTATGGCTGTGTCCACCTGCCCGCAGGCGGCTAAATTGGAAATTGAAGCAGGCGCTCCGAGTTACGCCGCTCTTAAAACCGACCGTAAAACTAAATTGCACTGCGAGGCGCCCGCGACGACAGAGCAACTGTTGCGTGTCACCTCGCACATCCTCACTCCTTACATCTTTCACAACTACTCGATTCAAATAGTTTATATTTTAAAACGTTTATAGAACAACTCGCTTACTTTTAACTTGTTTTACTTACTATACGTGTTTTTTCTCCCGAGCTTCACGTCTCGTTCACATCGAAGTAATAAGAGGTGCAAGAGAGTGGGCTGGTGGTAGAGGCAAGGAACTGGAAGGAATTCTACCATGGCCTTCGCAAAGAAGGACCCCACCATTAACCTGTAGTATTCTAGGGAAACCATGGAAAAATGAAATCTGGATGGCTGGACGGGAATTTGAATTCCCTTCCTCCCGAATGGGAAGCCACGGCGTTACCGCTCATGCTCCCCGCTTTGCTGTCAATATTGTATTTGAAGTAATACACAACCTGAGATTTAATGACGAATTCTAACGCAGCAGAGTCTGTGAAACACTAAACGCGAACCGATTCCAACGTATTTCACTTATACAAAAAAAGCTTTACCAGGAGTAACGAAAAGTTTTTGTATATGCCACTAAACTTTTCGACCTACAGTATACCAGCAACCGAACCATGATCTTAATCTTTAATCCCAAACATGCTGCTACTTATTTGCATAAGGACTAATTTCGTTAAAATGAAATTAATAAAATTAACAGTACACTTAGAGTCTCGTGACACTAGTATTAACCTCACATAAATCTGTCATTTCACTTGGCTGCTATAGTTACGACTCTAAAAGTTTCGCTGTCTGAAGGAAAATCAACCAAAATCACACTGTCTCCTCCATCAAGATGCAGGAATTTTACAACTATTGAACGTCGGCAGGAGGCAGCATAGTGTAAAGGAATTTGTCCTTTCGCATCCTTTCAATGAACATTTTGATATTTGCTCAACAATGCTTTACTAAACACTACATTATTTTTACGTTCTTATCTGTTCACATCCACCAATCCTCTCTGCCAGAACTTCAGCATTTAAAAATGTCTACGTGTCATCATTAAGGACGAGAGAATCAATAAAATTAGTTTTATTAATTTCCTGAATATATACTCACCTAACAATTTAAAAAATGAAATACTCACATTCAGTTGCCTCTACAAAACATGATTTTGAAACTTTCCTATTTAGAATAATAGCTGGAATGGTTCATATGAAGATAAAAAGAAGTTTGTGTGTTTTTTATCGAATATTTTTCACTTTATTGTAAGTTATAGCTTCTCATTTTGGAGAAAATATTCAAAAACACAAAAGGAAATAAAAATAAGGTCTAAGCATTATTTCTGCAATAGGTTAGCGGTAATCTTTAACAGTCATTACAAATACATCACAATACTTTTTGCTTTTATACATACTTCATTGGAAGCAGTGAACTAAAGAGCATGTTCACTAGGATTTTTTTGCTATCTGTCTAAGGCTATTGATGGTGTTGGTCATAAAAATGTTTCTAATATAAATTAAGTTACTATGGTATAAGTGTTATGTTGGCGCAGTAGTAACAAAGCGACTTGTGTCCATGTGGATTAGAATGAAAGGTTGGTTATAAATTGACAATCTCTCTCCCAGGTAGTTATCTTTCTTGTTACTAATATAACTTACCTTCTATTCTTGCAACATTGTATATATTGATACAGTCTGCCGGTACTTCCAGCGTGGTTTGAAAAAATACATCGGAAGATTATCAATTTGTGACTTATTTTACTAAATTAAACACAAAAAATATTGTGTAAACCAAAAGATGACAGTTATATCAATTTAAAAAAAAAAAAAAAAACATGAGGCAAAGGGAACCCAGCAAATACCTACGATACCTAACAGTAGGTATATTTCTGTGTTTATACATGGGTAACAATTAGAAGTGAAACTAACAGCTTTTTTTAACTATTTATGCAACTTTTTACTGCGAAAAATCTTATATGAAGTTGGTGTATTTTGAATATTTTCATGCCATATTTATACTGCTTACGTATAAGTCCTTCACAAAACCAGAAAGTAATAAAGGCGTAAAACATGCTCAAAGAATTATTACCGGGTTAAGTTCACAATTTCGTGTACCAGTGTGTTTGCAAAATGTAGGTATACTCGACACTCGTATGTCATCAAAGTCTATTTAGCAGAAAATCGCAAACATTTCACTTATAATACTTACATTCATAGCTATATTACGAACAAATACAATTGCTTTCGAGTCATTCTTAACAGAAAGAAAGTTTTATGCAGATTATTTAATTACTAGCTGGTACCCACAACTTGTGTTTGTAAAGAATTCGGATTGACAGCTACCGACATTTAACCACCATAGTGCATAATGGGAGACTCGATGCTAATACCATACACAAACACCAGTCATCTGCGCTAAGTAGTTCAGACAGCAAAGCACAATATACGGACACACATGACTTTGGTCGAAATACGAAAATATCCTTGATCGACCAATTTCAACCACCATATCTCCCTCACTCTCACAGTTACCGAAATTCGGCCAACGTTGTGATCGACGGGTGACTCTCTGCTACTACCACACACAAACACCAGTGATCTGCGCTAGATAGTTTTGGCTGAAAAGTGATACACCATGGCACATACGTTTTTGGTAGAAATATGCTATGCAGTTGTGGCAGCAGAGTGACATATACGGAGACAGATGTCTTTGGTCTAAATACGAAAATGCCCCTCATCAACCACTTTTAACCATCATATCTCCCACATCCCCACAGCTATCGACATTCGGCCAACGTTGTGCACGACAGGAAACTCCATGCTACTTCCACACACAAAGACCAAAGATTCGTGCTAGGTAGTGCTGGCTGAAAAGTGAAATGTATGAAAACACAGTTCAATTTTAGGCCATCAGGCATAAAGCATTCTTTACAACGCTAAAATCAAAGAGTTTAGGCTTCAAAAATCATTGATTTAGTTTGAAAACTAAAGAAGATCTATAGTTTAGGACAAAGTTAATAATTAATAATAGGGTGTATGCTTTTATAGTTAATATGTACTAACGCAACAACTAACAAGGATCTCGCAAAATATATTCAAAATGTTCCAAATAACATTGTAAATTATGAGTAACTCATTGAAAATGGGTATTATGAGTCGTTTTTGGAAGGTAAGAAATTAATGTGTAATTGTAAGATGCTTAATGTAATGGACTTAAGAACTTCATGGCGTACTTTTCGATATCACCAAGGTAGATGACAGATAGAATCTTTGCACCAGATTTTGCAATTTACTTTTGGGCCTTAAGTTCAATTTTAATTACTTTTCTGTACTTTCTTAAGAATTCTGCCATGAATTATATTCACTGTATTCATTAAGATTTATTGGTTTCCTCCTAAGATATTCATTAGCTGGTACTAATAAGAATCACGCAACCTTCTGGCAGAGCCAGCACCATCTAGTTATCGAGTACACTGAAGACAATACACCAGGGAAAAAAAGTTTTCACCTACTGTTATGTATCGCAGGTGTTTACTGTTAATAAATTTTACTTTGGCGCCGTTGAAGTCTTTAGCGAAGTAGTGGTTTACAAAATCCTTAGATATATTCCACTTTTTAGTGAAACAATCAGGAAGTGACGTTTCAGTAGTATCTTATGACACCATCCTCAGATACTGCAACTGCCAATTTATTCAGAACCTGACGATGTGGGTAAAGGCGACTCCCTAAACTTCATTTTTTGATCATTGTATCAAACCATCGTAATTTTTTTATTTTTTATTTTACTCTGTTATTTCCTTTATACTTCATTTATCAGTCTATATTACTGAAATAATATAATCCATTCAGTTTTACACGATTATCATCACCATTTTAGCATTGAAACCTTACTAACAATATCTCGATAGGCATTCGTTAGTTTTCTTGTATTACCACAATCTAGTTTTCATCTGACATGTTTCTATATTATTTTTATTTAATGTGGTAGGTGACAATTAAAAAATATTGTTGAACTAAGAAGAGAGTATTAAATTTGGAACTTATTAGACCATTAGTTCTCTGTTAACAGCAAACCTATCTGCAACTATACGATGATTGCATAGTTCCGAAACATAAAACGTTCAGCATTTTAATTTAGAATTAAACGAACTCGGGGATCTGTGCATGTATCGTTTCTCTGTGAAGTTTTATCTGTTTGATGTGGTCTACTTTTTGTAATGCTTTAATATGTCGTAAATAACGTTAACACCATTCAAATATGTGAAAATTTTACGCATTTTTACGTACTAATAAATTTGATGTGACCATTCTGTGCAACAAATCCAAATTGTGCCTACTGTCAGGGTTCACATTGGCAGCTCAATACATGTTTATTGAATTAACAGAGTATAACAGGTAATGACTTATTATACATTATTGCTCTAATTAAAATTGAAATCTTAACGAGAAAAAAACAGTTTTTATATTTGCAACTAAGTGATGTTAATTTCATCACTGGGTTCAATATCCTTTGTATCCACGCAAGTTGGTTACAAGAGCTACAGTGTTAACAGTAACTGAATGTGTTCAATTAGATTGATAGCGGTAACTGATTGGAAAGTCATTGCCCAACAACGTCCAACACGTGATTTATTGACAATCTGGCACCCAATTAATACCTAGATGAGCATGTATTCTGCTACAAAAGCCAGAGTAACCCCGTCACTACGTAACAGTCTACCCTATGTGCTGTACACAGTATTTATTTACTATTTCGTCTTTAATGTAGGTACTGTACACAAATGATACACTGAATAAAAATAACAAATTCAGGGTAGTTAGTAGTAGAAATACTACAGGGACTGTTAACGTTAGCAAAAATGGTTAGTCAAACCACAAATATTGTTTATACTCTAATATTTTATTTGGTTACTCAAAAATCTACTCCTAGGAACTTAACTGCTAAACATTTTATTTAGGTACACAAGAGAAACTTGTACCCAGTACTTAACTACTGTAACACATGTTTCAAAGGAAGTTAGCGATGTACAAAAGCCCAGGCTTATTGACTGTGTTACCATTGTGTTCCTCGTTCATGGGAGACAGTTCCGCTGTCGCAACTCCATTCCCCGCACCACTAGGTCCTCATGGCTATCTTAAGCTCGACATTCTTCCTTCATATTTCCAAGGAATTTTTTTTTTTTTTTTTTTTTTTTTTTTTTTTTTTTTTTTTTTTTTTGATTCCCATGCTTCTGCTTCCACTTCCACTTCCGTACATTTTCACTTTCAAATTAATTTACTTTCATCGATCTTGAAGTAGTGTTAAATTATCCGTCATATTTTATTTCATGCGAAATGATATTTTGCTGCAATTCACGCGATAAACGACCGAGGTTCAATCTCTAAGGCTATTTGACGTCCATTGAATCGCCGTTTTGTTACCCATCCAATCGCGTCCCTTGCCTGCGTCGCGACGGGGAGGAGGGAAGCCGCGGGGAAGATGCCGGCAAATATAAGTCACCCCTTCAAACTATCTCTCTCGAACGCCTTTCACCCTGTTGTTCTTCGTTCAATAGTCTTTGAGTAGTAGCCGTTTCAAAATGGACATTGTTTATGACGCTCGTAATTGTGGGATACCACCCAATATGAAACTTGGAAGATGTACTTACGTCGGGTCGATAGTGCTGGTAGAGGATGGGTGACAAAGGGCGGGAAGGAACTCTGCCATGACTTTTTGAAGGAACCATCCCTGCATTCGCCTGGAGTGATTTGAAGCCATGGAAAACCTAAAACTGCAGGGATTTAGACTCACGTCCTGCGTAATGCCAGGCCCGAACATTGCCGCTCAGCTACCAGATGAAATAACGTAACTGCATCTTCACGAAAACGCTGAAAACGTCTTCATGAGACAGCAGACACTTAACCTCCGACGTCTAATATTCGCGCTACTGCTCAAAGATTAGGTTGCACTTAAACAGTAATAGTGATGCGTGTTAGAATCCCCGTCCGTCCATTCAGCTTTTCCATGGTTTCCCCAAATCACTCCAGGCGAATGTCGGGATGGTTCTTGCGAAAGGCCATGCCAGAATTCCTTCTCGTTCCTTGCTCCCAGTCCTTTGCCGCTTTTAATTGCCTCGACATCGGCGGGGTGTAAAGCCATAAGCAAAAAAAGACAGAGAAGAGCAATAAAAAATTTGTAATAATATTCTGCATTGTTTTAATGTATCCCGAAATACAAGTTATTTTCAAGTGACTTTTCTTATATAAATCGACTACCCTTTTTGAGATTTTTTCCGTTCCTATTGTTATTATTGCAATATCGATGGAGTGGGGTCATCATTTTCCTATAAATATGAAGACAATTGAACCACTTTTAGAGCTTATTGATGAAGGTTGTGCATATCTTCAGTTTCATTGGTGCTTACATTAAACACCATCGAATCCGTGTACCTAAGGTTAAGATACCGTCCCCAGTTTTTGCAGTTTCATCAATATCTTCAGAGTGTTAGCTTTGTAACACGTTTATCCTCGCTACACGATTGTTTAATACGCTACTATCATCGCTATCACAAAGACGACATGTAGTTGTAAATCCAGATTTTTGTGACATTTCTGTAAAATAATTTTTGGCAATAATACGTTCTATATCTTTGAACATTATTTATGACATTTCTGATGGTATGTACTTTGCATCTTGTCTGTGGATTCACTTCTGTTTGTACGTGAGTTTTATATTACCTTCTTCCACTGTTCCAACAGGTGTTGTTAGCGTAAACTTATTAAAGTCCTACACACCAATTTTCTCTTGAATAAAAGGAAATGATTTAATCATCTAACGAAGTATTTAATATATATTTTTTAACTGCTTTACGTCTCTCAACAGTGAGGTCTTTAGAGACGGGAAAGGATGGGGGCAAGGAATGGGAAGGAATTCGGCCATGGCCTTTTCAAGGAAGCATCCCGGCATTTGCCTGGAGTGATTTGGGAAACCATGGAAAACCCAAATCTTGATGCCCGGACGGGGATTCGAACCGCCGTCCTCCCGAATGCGAGGCCAGAACTCTATCCGTTACACCACCACGCTCGATGAAGTATTTAAAAAAGTAAATATGGGAGTTGAAATATACCTGATGATGAATGTTACCGATATGTGTAATTTGAAGTGAATGACGATAAATTTCCTTAGCATTGAAGATTCCGAAGTATGAAGAGTTTGCTTACTTTTTGGGCAAGTATGGAAGTAATAACATTCAGTGAATCTAGTTATTGCTTAAATACGCAAAGACAGCTCATTTGGCACACCACGTTGTCTCTTAAATTGTTTCGCGTCCTGTTTTTATTGGAATGTTTTCCGGAGAACTCTGCTTATATCCATTAGTATCAATAAGAAGATAAGGTCTTTACTTTTAATTCATCCGACATTAATGGTTTGTAGTATAGAAACCATTATTCCAAGAAACAAAGTTTTATAAGTAATAATGTAATAAAACATTTTACAGATTCGTGTTTCAAAAACCTACTGGGCATAATTATTCAGCTCAACATTTCTCCTTACCCATCAAAATTCCTCCCTATTTTATGTGGAATGTAACTTGGACGAGACTGTTTCTCTCTCCTGTAGCTCGTTAAATTTCCAATCAGCTTGTAATAACTTTCATCCTTCCGACGGATAACGCGTAATTGTGTCCATAACAATCGATGCGGTTCAACGAAAATTGTATTAATTAGTCCAGCATATCAATTATCACAATTTATTCTTCATTAATGGATTCCGATTTAGAACGTTTGTTTGTTTAATGGAAAGTAGTAATGTGTTTATCTAAATTCAAAACCAAAGAAAGAACAGTGAAATAATTCTTCACATTAAATTTTCAAACTGTGTTCGACAGTTCTGAGTGAGCATTTAATTGAATAACATCGTTCGCCATTTTCTATTTCCTATGGATCTATAACTGACACTGTTAACATAGATTTAACAATGAACTGATGCTTACGTTTAAAATAGATCTTCAAAAACGTTTTTATGTTATGAGTATAAAGTTATTTTCTAAAACATAGGAATAAAATAATGGATAACAGTGAAATATTTCTGATACACTCGTAAACAGACACGAAAATGATAAACTCATGTACTCAAGAAAGTCGATCAGCACGCAGTTACGACTAAACGATTCACAATGGAATGACCAATAATATACTTCAAACCAGAAAATTTGATATCATTCAGAAGACATCCTTATTTTTAAATTCAACCACTCGTCAATTTTGTATGAATCCGAAGCTAAACTATGGGGGCTATTTTGTTTTAATAAGCTGGATTTTGTTTCGTTTGAATATAATATTCTGGATATTCTTTACCTCCTTCCAATGAGACCAAAAAAGCTACTAGTTAAATTTATTTGTAAAAAAATTAATTTCTTATTTAACTTCGAAGTTATCAGAAATAGAATTTATATATATTTAAACTTGAATTAATTAGGAGACAGTGTGATCTGCCGTATGTCAGTGGTGACTGTACAGCGTCTGAGAGATGGTTTTGCTAGGATTGTGTGATGGATATGAAAGAGGAAATAACTGCGAATCTTTCATGATACTATACGTTTTAGAAATAAGAACATTTCATATCAGGAGAAAACAATTAAGAGCCATCAGTCTCAGCTGGTAGATATAGAGAAATGTTAGGCAGAAAGAAAGAAATGGACCAGTGAAATCAAGAAACAGGTCACAGGAGAAATACTGTATATGGGGGAATTTGTCAAACGCTTCAATAACTGTAATGAAGAACGACAATAACAAGAAGAAAACAATGTCTACCAACACCTTAGTGAAGGAGCACTTAGTCAAGAGGCAAAGAAAAACGCAAGTCGGCAAATAGTGCTCAATAAAGCATGACATATAAGCGGATTTCGGAAACGAAGAGGTAATTTATGAAAGTTTGAGTTTACCTATGGATGCTTCTCGGACTTTGAAAGGAAATGGGTGTCAGTTCAAAGGTGTAGTAAGAATGGAGAAAATAATGTTTATACCTAAACGAAAAGCTGAGAAATACAAGGAACCTAGGTAATATAATAGCTGGTAGGGAGCAGAAAAAGTAGTTAAAGATGTTTCAAGGCAGTAGATAACATATGAAACAACTGAAGAAGGAATTAATAGTAACAAAGTGAGGAAAGGAGAGGCATTCAGACAATATATGGATAAAGTTATTGAATATATCGAAACGGTGGAAATATTAATCACCTGATTTCGGGGCTTCGTTATGATTG
This sequence comes from Vandiemenella viatica, assembly GCA_031002005.1. Lineage (NCBI taxonomy): Eukaryota > Metazoa > Arthropoda > Insecta > Orthoptera > Morabidae > Vandiemenella > Vandiemenella viatica. The sequence goes on along the minus strand of JARYHS010008074.1, from coordinate 211,196,455 downwards.
GTGTCTCCGTTAGAGTCTGTCGTGAAGGTAATAGTTACCGCAATATCAGTGCAGCAGCTTTTAGTCATAAGAATGAGACAGAAATAATAAATACGCTCACAGGCACTATGAGGTAGCTTGCTAGGTTTAAAAGCGTGAACTGCTGGTATAAATAATTTTGCCACAGATTCAATGTATGCAGACGAAATTGTATCATACTCTAAAAAAATATTATTTACCCTGACTTTGGAGATTTGCTGTGTACCAGATGATTGGAAATTAACTGCAGAAGTTATGGTTCAATAAGAGTTGAGAACTACTGAGTATCAGGAAAATTTATTGAAAGTTTGGTGTTTATCTGCATCTGGGATGTATGTAAGGTGAAATATTAAGTAAAACAGTTTGTGTACTCTTTTTAAACACATCTCAAGTTGAATGGAGAAGATACGTCATTGGTGATGTGGAAATAGATCAATCAGTTTGAGAAGGTGAAAAATAAAATGTTGGCGATTAACAATTTTCTTCCGAAAATTCACTATAAATATTTTAATAACGTCTTTATTAACTTTGTGTAATAATTCCGTGACTTATTTGAAAATCTGTAATACTTGTAAGAATTTTGTAGGTTTTCGAGATATTTAAGTTCCGTATCAGTGGCACAGAAAAAGCTCTAGTTTACTTGATAACAGCATAATTAACATCAAAAAAATAACTATTGAGGTGCAGCCGTCAAGTAAACAGATACAGAATGTTTAATTGATGTCTTGCTTACATTATACAACAGTACCTGTGTTACCGACCTTCGCTCGGTATTTTTGGATTTCTGTTCAATATGCAAGATTATGAGTGAAATTTTAATAAATGTTATCTACGTATGACATTTCATCTAGAGCCATTTCCGAGATAGTCCGGTTTGCCACCTTATAAATTACTTTTAAAGAAAAATTCAATTACTGTTTTAAATAGAAACCTTAATGCTAATCAGGGATTAATTAATGGTGCAAAATTAGTGGTAATTTACTTATACAAATACATTACCAGTGCTAAATTTTTTCACTTTGATAAAACTGCTCATACCCCGCATTAACCTCACACCTTCTGATCCAACCGTGCCTTTCCAAATGATAAGAAAACAATTCCCGATAAAAGAAGCTTCGCTACGACCATTAATAAATCAAAATGTCAGACGCTTCAAAGTGTAGAATTGTATTTACCAGAACCTGTTTTTTTCGTATGGACACTGTACATGACTTTTTCATGAGTTTGTAGAATCAGTAATATTGCAATGTAGTCTTCACGGGTGTGCAGCCGGATGGTGTTTTGAAACCACGCTCACATCAGTAATATTTATGCTTGTGTTAAAAACACATACGGTCGAAAAGTAAACGATGATCGCATTACAGCTACTACTATTGTTTTCAAGGAAGTTTTGTAAATAAGTTTGAGAAAATCACATCTGACAAAGCCAATGTGTATTTTTAAATATATACTTATTAAATGTTTTACATGTAGTATTTAATGATTACGACTTTCTTATTGTAAAATTGATATTTATTGCTAGTCTTCAAAATGAAATACCTATAATTAATAAATATACTTGCATTTACTTATTTCTACATTATTATTTTACCATTCGGTGACTGAGCACGATACTGTGCGAAATATTGGTACGGGTCGGCTAGTAAACACGAATTTTGCGTTTAAAGATATAAGAGTTCTTTGCTCTAACCAAAGAGAAACTTAACTAACATCAGTAGGCTTACTAGTACCTGAAACTTCTATGATATGGCGTTGGGGCCGTTTCCAAGATACCAACTACAAGAATTGCTCGTTTTTTGTTGTTGTAAAAGCGCGCTTTAGCAGGGATGACGCCTATTCAAATAAACTTAAAAGCTAAACATTATCTAAATATGATATTTCATTCAAATCGTTTGAACCGTTTACGAGATACCAAATACATATAAACATATATACAAGAATTGCTCGTTTAAAGACATAAGAATTTCTGAATTATGACTTATAGAAGTTAGTTTTAGCGACTGAAAGCAATAATTTATGTTAGAATCAAATATATTTTCTCAGTACGTTATTGCAAGGAGTAGGGATAGAGTGATGTAACGAAAACTTCAGGGCTTTTTGCTACTGACGCTCGTTCAAAAAGCGCACCTCTACAAGCCTCATTTGCACGACGTCAGAGTGGCCCTGTTATAATTCCACTGTGGGCCGCGCCGTAATTGCGTTGTCGACCTCCTGGAGGTCCACTAATCCAGTGCGTGGCGCCAGAGAGCTGCCTGTGAACGCCTCTTCGCGGATTAACAAGCGTGCTTTAGTGCTAATAGCGCTACAGTTTGTACCGCGCTATGTGTATACACAGGCGACCTCACTACCACTGTGCCGGCACTGCTGCCAACTTGTACGCACTTCACTTTCATCACGTGTAGAGATAAACACTCGGGGGCTGTATTTCGTATCCCCGAGGCTGGTAATCAGCATCAAGCTAAATATTTTAACTAGACTTTGGAGCGGAGCATTTTTCTGTCTTTTATCATAGACCATTAAAAAAAATACTCATCGATTGGAAAAACCAAGTCGGTTACGACCTGTTGAGCTTCCTATCGATATCGTTAATATCTGAAACATCCTTGAAACTTACAACATACGACAAAAACAAATTACAATACGGAAATAAACAGATTTAGAAAGAACCAGTGGTGCAAAATACAAATTATTATATTTTAAGGTGATTTGATGTCATTAACTGGTACCATTTTCTTTGATTTTATGTAAAAATTATCGTGTTAACAAGGATCAGAGTATACAGAACGCGGCTACAGTTTTTATGATCTGACAAGTGATCGTTTAATTGTACACCAAAAGAAATTTTTTTTGTATTGAGTGAAACTACTAATTACAGTATTTAGATGTTATATCGGTCTTCCAACAAGGAGTTGTAGACCTAAATGAACCATTTCATCTCTTAAATTTTGAAAGTTGTCTTTGAGACAACCATAACAGCATAATAACATTCTGAACGTTGCATGAGCAGAATGTGGTAACTATCTATCGCAGCAGTAATCAACCCGCGGCCCGCCAACCCTTTCCATGTGGCCCGAAGCCTAGCAATTATGAGCCGGATTTATCGTAAATTTTCAAAAATTTGTACCAATATCAACAGTTCACTTGATGTTAAAATAAATGCGGAGTTTTATTGTACTGTAGGTTATTGCGACCCGTCTTGATATAGCAGCAGCGCTTTTTGCGACCCAGGAAGAAAAATGGTTGAGTACCACTGATCTGGTGTATTATTTCAAGTACGGCTGTAATGATAATTAATTTCTGTTTATTAACTTTTACAGAATATGTTCATTATGTAGACGAAGTCCAAGCTGCGTTTGAGGGGAAAAATGTATAGGTAACACAAAGAGATAGTACATACCACAATATAGTTAAAACTTGTAATTGTGTATAAATGGACGAAGAAATATTCCATTTATTTGATGTTGTTAAAATTGCTTAATAAATCGACGTTTTCATTCATTATGAATATTTTTTATGTATATATAAAACACCAAACTGCCAACATAAACATGTCATCTGATATTAATTTTTATTATTTTTAAAGACTGATAGCGTAATAATGGGGCCTTCAGATCTGCCTAAGATATATGAATGAGCTTTACAGTTTCACAAACATTTATGGAGATCAGTTTTAAATTAAAGATTTTCGATTATTTCCTTTAACATTTCACATCAGTTAAGTACAATGTTCATTAATGTTTTCTATTTCTGCAAGACTTCTGACAATCTTTATGTTTGCTTTTAGTAATTGTTAGTTTTATCTATGTTTTGTCACGAGATATGTGAATGAATAGCGTCTCAGCTGTGTTTCAAGAACATTCGATCATAAACGACTTCTGCCAGATTTTGTATATGTAACAGTCTTGCATCCCAGTAATGGTTTCAAAGTCAGGGAAATCATTTATCAAAATGTTAACAGTATTGTATTGTATACAAGTGCCATGTGATACATTTTGCCGTCAAATCTACATTTGCTGCAGTTTGGTGAATCATCGGAAACGATTTTAACATGTGAATGAAAGTTAGTCAAGTTTAATAAAGAGAAGAAGTCTAATTTATGCTCAGATCTCTCATTTACAACTATAAGTTATTACTTGAATAGGGTAAAATAGTCTAGCTACCTAATAAGATGACACGTAATTGGTGGAAACAATTGGAAGCATATCCTACCCATCCGTCACAGAATAAAACCTGAAAAATTCAAAATTAGCACTAATTTTTTAGAAATATTTCATAGCTTATCTGTGTTCAAATCTGAGTAATAATTACACCAATAAAACATGTTGATGGTGAAGAATGATGAAGAACTGCCATAAACAATATTTAGATCTGATCTTATTTCCCATTGCTCTTCTGTCCTTAATACTAGTGTTATTAACGTATCGCAATTAGATCCGTTTTACATAAAAATTAAATTTAGTAAAAGCAACTGAGTTATTTAACCGACGTCTCAAATAAAAACGAATATAATTGACTGTAACAATAATCTGCATTTGTAATAGTTATTCCGTACGACAGATTAAAACTTCCTGTGAAGCACCTAAATTTGGGCTATAACTGTTATTGGAATTGGTGTAATTCCAGATATTTTGCATTTATTGTTGTTTATGAAAATTATTATTATTATCAGCTCTGCTAGGATTGTTAGATTAGGAGAACATTTTGGAGTGGTGAGTAAGAAACAATTTTGGGGTACTTAAATGGAGCTGAACTAAATTTTTCTCTAATTTATACGTAACTGTATAGTTATACACGAAATTAATGCAGTCTGTCAAGTTCCGTTAGATTAAAAAAACTGAAGTTTAGAAAGAGATTATCATGTATTATCAATGTAATTGATGGCAGGGATTTTTTTTTTTTTTTTTTTTAGAAAACGTAGAGTCACTATTGACCAAACAATTGAAAAGCCAAGGTTTTGTTTATTTTACATTCTTCCCTCCACATTGCGACAGAAACTGGGGTATATCCTGTACACGATGAAGCATGTGACACCAGTATGACCTAGAAAGTGTTGATAGTGGTTATCATGTGTACACCTCGGGCCCCCCGGCTACTTTGTATGCAAATCGGATACACCTTCCAACTAATAAGTTGTTTATATTCAGGTCACGCTTGAAATTTAATGGAGAGCTTCTGACAAATTGTTTAGTACTGCTTTTGGAAGCAACAATAATTTAACCTGCGTCAAACGAGGTGAATTAATAGAAAAATATTACCCTTTGACTTTGGGTTGAAGTCACTAATAACGTTACGCGAGTATTTACCGTACTCACAATAAAATCATGCCTCCAGAAGCATTGATGAAATTCATTTTTCAGAATTAATTCTAAAAATCGCTTTCGAACCCTTCTAAATGAAAAATATTGTGCCTAACCGCTTTCATTTTTTCGTTAGTTTCAGTTTCGGGAATAGCCAGAGGTCACTTGCAGCCAAATCATGTGAACAAAGTGGTGATCGAGCATTAAGATACGACATTGCTTGCTTTCATGTGTCGGTGAACATAAGGTTCAAAGTAATAAGATTGATCTCGGAAAATCCTGACCCGTGAACGACTCATAACAGAACTGTCAAGTAATATACGACGGTCCATTCTACCTATTAGTGTGCGTGTGTGTGGGTTGGGTTTTTTTTTTGTTTTTTGTTTTTAAATTAATGGAAGTAGTGAACAGATAGTTGTTTCGAATCTTACACATCAGCACTTTTTTGTTTTCTGGGATTTTGAACCAGTCCATTTTTACCTCTGGTGTTTTTCGAGAGGCTAATATTAGAAATACAACATTTCGTCACCTGTTATGATGCTCGACATAAGTGTACCCATATAAGTTGCTCGTTTAACACACCTGCAGTGCCTGATTCTGCAATCTTTCTGATTACAAATAATGTTCTCGGGTGACTAGCCGAGTTATAGGAGTGTGTGTGGTGTAACGGATAGCGTTCTGGCCTCGCATTCGGGAGGACGGCGGTTCGAATCCCCGTCCGGGCATCCAGATTTGGGTTTTCCATGGTTTCCCCAAATCACTCCAGGCGAATGCCGGGATGCTTCCTTCAAAAAAGGCCATGGCCGAATTCCTTCCCATTCCTTGCCCCCATCCTTTCCCGTCTCTAAAGACCACGTTGTTAAAAAGGGACGTTAAACTGTTACAAAAAAAAAAAAGTTATCGTAATCACACGATATTTCGGCGCTCTGAATCATCGGCGATGATTCAGAGCGCCGAAATATCGTGTGATTACGATAACACTCCTATAACTCGGCTAGTCACCCGAGAACATTATTTGTATTCTCAACGCCGAGAAAGATTACGTAATTAAATCTTTCTGATTGTTAGTCATAGCAAATTGAAGTAAGATTGACGGCGGAATTGAAACTCCATTTAGATTCTCGATGGGTCTGGCAGACGCGAAACGGTAATTTCAATTAATTTTAGTCTCTAATGATTATTTTATTCAATTTAAACTATCAATGACGGTCCTGACCGTATATTATTTACAATGCTCACTCTACTGGCATGAAATCTCTTAGACAACTTATCATTGTTCACCCACCGCAAGTTTAAATATTTAGATTTTGCCGTCGTTCTTGGACCCAACTTGAAACAAACTTTATGTTGGTCCATTATTCCTTTTCTGACAAAGGTTCAGAATCTGCTTGTTACTTCATTAGAAACAAACCTGTTGTGCCAGCACGCTGAAACATTTATCCGATGATAGTCGAAATGTGACGCTATTCATGTTAATCAGTGTATTAATCCACATATGTACTCAGTTTACTGGAAAGTAAAGTCACTCGCCTTCTGCAGTAAACAAATTGTGTACGTGGAATATACAATCGTTTCCAGCCGGTTCCATACCTTGCAACAGAATATGTCTAGCTTATGAATGTTAGGCAACTTCTGCCTTTGAAGAATAATTTGTTTGTTTTTATACATATCGAAATTTAGATCTACTGTTAGTGAACAGTTTCTTAATTTTAAAAGGGAGTTTATATTTTGTTAACTTCTAATATCATTTTGATTATTCGAAGTCTCATGTATGGTATAATTAATGACATATGCTTAAATGTCTGATTAAGTGGCTTAAAGATTTTGTGTTTGTAATTCTATGAAGGTTGTTTATTTACATTCGTTTCCTAGACTTTCAATTTTGGAGCCGTTTTGGAGATAAACGAGATCTACATATCGTAAATATCAATAACAGTATTACAAGTTTCATGACAATGAAGTAACTGGAACGTGTAATAACTAAAATTGTTTAACGAAATCTGATACTTTATAATGTTGTAAGCGGTGTTTTAACTAATTTTTTAATTATTTTTTATAACCGTAGTTTTAGTTTTTTGGGTTTTAGGTTCTAACCAAATTTCTAACTCACTAGTAGCGCTGTAGTAATTGCTATTATTATTATTTATTAACAACTGTGTTACAAATTCAGAAGAAACGAATTTCATAGGTAACAAGGTATGAGCAAATGGTAGTCCTAAAGAGGTAATAGTGCACATGAGATTACATTTCAAGTCGTGAGTAACAGCCAAAGCTTAAGCGGATGTGTAGAATAAGCGAAATGGGAAATTTATGAGGCAGTCGAATATAAAATCTATGTAATCTCTGACCATACTTTGTTATTAACTTCAAGCTCTTTCATATTGCGTGGAAGTGCTACATTATGTGAAAAGTATTACAGTTGCTCTATCGCTCAATTTGCATCTTTCACCTCTGGTACTCTTATGCAAGGCGTGTTTCTTGTGACCCAGAACAGTAACACGGCTGTGAATTTAGGACGACGATGTTGCTGCATTAATAAAGCGTCAATGAATATATCGCAGCTCGCTTGATAGGGCACGCAGGCACGGCTACGCTTGCAGTACGGCTCGTTTTTTAAAGTAACGAGCCGACTTAGTCTGCCTGCTAGTCGCTACCATATTTCACGCCTGCAGACCGTAACGCTGATAAGTGCGCCAGCTTTAATGCTTGCTTAGCCGTAATACTAAGTTCCAAGGGGAGAAGTGACCTACATTCCCCCAAGACTTGACAAGAAGTCGCGATGTTATGATACCTCATCAATATTGACGTCTTGTGTAGAGAGTTACAGGGATTTTTCTGTATCATAATCTCATTTAGCATACTACTTCAACATTATTTCCGTTTTCACTGAGGTGAACTGAGGTTATGCATACTTTCTAGCCAGAAGAAAGACGGAACCCTATTTCTGTCACTCCACTGTCTGTCCGTATATCCGTGTGTTTGAGTGTTTATCTTTTCATCTGTCTTCTGAACGAAATAACTTTAGACTTCAAAATTACACACGATACGTTATACAATTAAACTGTGCGCTATTAAGACAAGATGATGAAGTTTACGTTACCAGTTACTGAAAAGAGTTATAATTGATCAGAGGAATGGTACGTTTATAGAGATTATCTATGGTTTTACGCCAGCACACAAACGCTTTTTAAAAGTCGTCTTAACTTGTGACGAATCCATGAAAGTCGCATACTGGTTGTTGTTAATATATTACCTACTGGTAAAGTATATGAACCAGTTTAGCAACCTGAAGTTATTAGTTATAAACTATTTTTCATAAAAGAAAGTTCAAAGCCAGTCAGTATAAAAGTTTCCCTTTATGAGCAGTTTAGTATTTTACCGGGTAAACTGTACGATGAGAATACACTGCACACATCAACTAACAAAAGATGAACTAGAACTGACAGTTCAACTAAGAGCTTATCTGGGTCACATGCAGAGAGGAATAAAATAGAAACCACTTCAGGCCAAGATGGGGGGGGGGGGGCAAGCGAGAAAGTGACAGATGAGTGATGCTATGGCTACAGAAAATCAATAAACGGACAGACATACAGAATACTAAATAGCCTTTGAAATCGTCAAAAGAAAGGAAACGTTATTCGATGTAATGGATGAAGATCGGTAGAACCATCATGAGTAATGTGGGTGAAATATATGCACCATGAAACACTGATGAAGTATTAATGATAATTTGACTTTAAATTTCCCTGTTAATTAACTCTAGGAATGAAAATTTGAATTGTTCGCGAGAAAGCACAAACCACCCAGTCCATTTCCATAGGATCTGAAAATCGCAAAAGTCTCGCGTATAAACTAATTTCCAGAGAACAGAGGGAGAACTTGGGTGGATTATAGCCGTTGTTACACCTCAAAGCTGCTTTGCTTCGTCGGTCATTGCTTAGCATCAGAGAGTTTCTCATCAGAGGAATCGCTTTGTCTACAGAAATGTGCAGTATGGCGTCTGACACTACTGCGGTGCTACTGCTTGTACCTAGCGTTGGTGGCTGTCCTCAGAAGTTCAGAGGGTTACATTCCTCATGAATTCCGGTTGTCGAACATCCGTAGAGTTAAGGAATTCAGATTGCTTGGTAATCAGTAGCAAACAGGCACTCAGCAGTAGAAAATTCCGTCTATTCGACGGTCAGCTGTATCCTCTGATACTCGTTCCTTCCAAAACTTTAACGCGACATACGAACCAGGGAGCGGGGTTCGTTACGTAATCTTCGCACGTGATAAAAGCTTTGCTGAAGGTGAAGACAGTGTTGAAACAAACAACCTCAACAAAAAATCTCACAACTCAAAATATACATAAAGAGGAAACTTTTCTCGAAGAGTTGTGGGGAAAAACTTTCTTTTTTTGTGTTTGTAAAATTCATATATATTTATTTTGTTTTGTATAAACAGATATTCTTATTAAGTTTACAAAGTTTCTAATTTTCCGACTATTAAGAAAGATGTAACTGAAAAGACACTAAGTTAGCAGTGAACTAATAACAATTCCTAAACAGTCAAATGCTTTTTTTAAATAATCTTTGTCGTTTAAAGTTCGTCTGTCAAAGACTTTGACATAAGGGAAGTGGATATTTTGTTTCACCATCTACCTGTAAACATTGTTTAGGTGTCATCTGTGAGTTCTTTTATCAAAACATTAATTCTCGCAATGGAACCGAAAAGAGCATACCAACGTTCATTTTTATGGTACTGAGAATCCGAAAAAACCATCGCAATAGTGTTCGTTCCGCCGGCGGCCATATTAAAGCTAAAACTTATCGCTGTTTAAAATTTCTGTGTTTGATATCAGTCAGCCATAGTTAAGAATTTGTTATGAACAATAAAATTTCTTATGCTTTTAGTAAAAGAAGCAAAAGATTTTTTCTCGCTAACGTAAGATGATTAAAAATTATTTAATAAAAATACAGTGAAAGCTCTACTTAGATTTCGAAGAGAACCTATAAATCAAGTAACGAAGTGACTCTTTCTATTTAGTGAAAGCGTAGACTATTATTTAGTGTCAGTTCTGTTTTGTAAACGCTGCCAGATGTTTAGATAAATACCGACGTACTTTGGAATAACAATGTTAATTTTAGTGATATTGATATTCAAAAAATTTGCTCTTTTTATGTTTATAGTTTACCGATTATTGTCTAATATTCAGCAAGAGTCGGTTACTTTTTAATTTGATGTAGTGTCACCGAAATATCGCTGAGCATCGTGTGTGTTTAATAGACTGCATACCAAAATTGCGATTTATTCCATAACTAATTAATTTTCGTTCTACAAATCAGTGTAACACTGGAAATTATTGTCTATACTAGGATAATTGTTAACGTTTGGAGTTTAAGTAGTACTGCAATCCACGTAGTTGCTAGTGAATCGTTACACCTTTATCACCAGATTTATTTAGTAAGAAATAGTTGAAAGAGCAGTTAATTAATTTAAAACAGGGTATAAAACTAAATTTTTAATGTTTTATGAACTATATAAGTAGCTAACCAAAAAAAGTACTGATGTCCGAAAGTTGCGGTTGTTTTTTTATGTCATATTGAAAGGCTGTTTTCCGGTCGGAAATTAGTCAGCATTGAAATTTAATAGTTAATCAAGAGATGAAACCAAAATTGCTAGTGTTTCTGATAATTTTACTATCTACAAATATCTGATAATACAGTATAACTTATCGATAGCTAAAAGTTTGATAATAGTTTTATTTTTTAGTTCGCAAGTGTAAGTAAATTTTATTCACCTTTGTAAGTAGATTTATGTATTTCAAATACTAAAATTTATAACGAATATTGTAAAAGCAACAAAATCTTGTTTTCTGTGGTTGTAATGAAATTAATTTAAGGTCCGTTTTGCAGGTATCAGTAACCGAACTAGCAGTGAAATATCGTGTCTGATAAATGTGGCGCTTGTCGTGGGTCTGCGGTGTCCTGTATGTAAGTAATGGTTTCACTGCATGTCATGTAGTGGCGACATTAAACGCAATGCAAATGAGTCTCGTATTGATTTTTTTATGTATGTAGGAAATTTTGAAGGTGGAAGATACCTTTAAAAAAAGGAGGTAACGATCAGGCATGGAATTCAGGAAGACCTTGGTTCAAATCCGCTTCCAGTCATCCAGATTACGGTTTACTATGATTTACCGCAATCAATAGATATGGTTCGCGCGTACCCATTCTCTCCCGGCTGTACTGACCTTGACATCAATGAGTCGCAAAACCCAAGGAAAAAAGACGGAACAAAAGACTAACTCACCAAGCACAACCTGACAGGTCTTTGTGCAACTGAAACTGGCTATAAGGAAGTATATCCGGTTATCCAAATACCTAATCGGTGAGCATACTTTTAATAAAATTCGTGGCTCTTCGTCAACATTAGTTTCATGATGTCGGTTGCTTCATCAGGCATATAAATACTCGGCAGAGCTTACAGGTCGGCGCTGGTTAATGTCGAGGCCCTGAACAGACCAGAGTAGACAGCCAGCCGTGTTTCTGCAGACTACTGTTTGGAGGGCAGAGTTATTCGGAGCCAGTGCGCGTCTTTGAGAGTATCCTCGTAAAACAGCAGCTGGGCACAGCCGGAGAGACCCACTGGAGAAACATACGTACCAACGCGGCCTCTCTCTATCGGACAGTGAACAAAACTGGGTAGAATTAATGCCGTAGTAACTCATGTCTATCATCTAATAGCTACACTGACTAATGTTAAAGATAACTATTTAATAATGATTTTCATACGTAATTTATTCTTTTATTAGTGCTGTTGTTACTGTTACTGATTATTTGTATTGTCTATTCCCCTTTCACTTCTCAAACACTTAAATAATTTTGTGAGGAAAAAAATGGACACATATTATAAACTAAATTTCTTCTACCCAAGCATAACAAAAATTAACATCCTTTACCAACGAATATAATACTCACTCCAATGGACATCATAAAAGCTTTAAAATCCAACCAAACAGAAGTGTTGTTACAGAACACAAAGTCAAGGAGTCAAAACGTTAAAGGCAAGGAAACGAAAGGATATTCCTAAAAAGCAGTCTTAGAAATCAGTGGTTAGGAAAACAAATTATCAAGCAGGTAAACCGTATATAAGTCGGAGAGGTAAAAGTGTTGCAGGCAAAAGCATCAAGACACTGAAAGACTACATAAATATTTGTAAATTCAAGTGCAGTCCAAAAATTAAAGATTTGGACAGGCAAAAAATATTTGATAGCTATTATTCATTAAGTCAGAATGAGAAATACCACTTTCTGCTCAATTCTACTAAACGAAAAAAAAACTGTGAGTCCGAAAATGTTTTTGTTGTTGTTGTTGTTGTTTTTTTTAAAACACTCGTTCCTCCTTTACTATTTTCTAATTATTTGTTTCGCGTCACCTACCCCTACAACTGCATGAGGATGATCTATCACTGCCTTTGGTAACAGGTCGTACCTATCTCTCACCACAATTACTGAAGTTTCTGATAATCTCATTCTAGTTACCCTCTTGGCAACTACCATCGCTTCTTATATAGTTAATTCCTTTCTGCATCTATCAGTTGAGCCCTGAGATTTTTTGTCCTTCGACCTAACCTGAAACTTTCCTGTCACTACAATGGTCCTACAATAACGGAGCAAGCAACATTCACCTTCGGTTATGCTTCGGTACTACACTGCCTCCGCGAAATCATTTTCACACAAACAAAATGGAATTCAGTTGCCACAACTTTACCACACCTGTTACATTTAACATATGTTTATAATTATTTCCCAATCTAGTATATAAGTGATATTTAGGATTTCAAATATTAGTTTTAAAACGGAGATTAAAATTTATAATATTTAAATTTGATTTAACGAGTTGCACATAAGACATCAGAGGATTATAAAAGTACCCTTAAAATAATTTTTCGTGTTTTTTGTAAACAAATATTTATTAGCTATATTTGTTAAAACTACTAACTATAAATAACAGAGAAATAACAGAAGCTTTAACAAAGGTCAATAAACTCCACAATTTGTTTAAAAATTAATAAAAATATGCATAATAACAAAAAATCCAACTACTCACGCTGAAAATTATGATTCAGTACTTGCATATAATGAAACGTGTACTAACACTAGCAAATATAATAATATTTTGATATTTTAAACTAATTTGATTATTATCAATAAAATTAGTTCGCGATTGGGGTGTAAAGCAAGCAAAACATTACTATGTAGATGTATACGTATGTCATCATAAAAGATTTTGCTGTTTTTCGCAGCTGTCATACGATTACAAACACCTTCACGAGATGAACGCTGCGTCACAGTCACAAATGTTTCTCTAGCTTTCCGACGTTTCGATAAAGTCTAAGGTCATATTCAGGGGACTAGCCTACTGCTGAGTCTCATTTTTCATTTGCTACGTACCGCTGGTTGGCTGGACCTAGCGTTTACGTTAATTTAAAACCACTGTGTATCACACATATGTATATCATCGTCTACCAGAACTGAAGATTATGAGAAGTATACATAAGAATTCCATGCACGATCGGCATGCGAACAGGATGTAAAGTTACTAGGGTTTATTTTAGGGTCTTTCGGAATAGTTTTGGTTCGTCTTAGGAGCATTAGCGCGTGGTACAGTCTGAAAATATGTTGGGGGCAAATTATTGCACCACAGAATTTCCATACGAGAAGAGCCTACCATAGCCACACCGGAAACTCTGAGATAACGTGTAAATAATAGGTTAGCAGTAAGATGTCGGCTGTTTTTCCTACCAACAGTCAGAGGATGTGTGTGGTCGCTCCAAAAATATTTTCAGGAAGCCTTTCGTCAGTTAGCCGTCAGAGAGAGTGTTTGGTTGCACCCAGAAATACTTGGAAGCAGTCATTCATCTGTTAGCAGTCAGAAAACTTGTGTTGTCACTCCAGAAATATTTTGAAGGAGCGGATTTTAAGAGAAGATCGTTCTTGTATGGAAACTGAAGTCATGTGTCGAACCATAAATCGGATCTTTTTTTTGCGAGCCACGAAAATAGCTGAAGTGCGGCAAAATATTAATCTATTTCGTCTGAAAGTCTTAGAATTCTTAATGCCTCTGAATATTTTCTAAGACCCAATGTTAACTTCTTTCTTTGAAGTTTTCAACCAGTGTGGTTTTGAGAACCAGTTAATTTAGTCAATTAATACATGCGATTCAGAATAGCCTTAATATAGATTTAAATCTTTCTTTATCAATCCAAAAAGCTAGGTCCAAATATTAAAAAAGTGAAGTTAGATTACGTAACATTTATTAAGAAAGATTTAAATTGTTGTTTATCACTCCAGAAAGCGATACTACTCTATTCAAATGAGAGGAGACAGATGAGTATCTTTGGTTACGAATTTTTAAAGTCTGATGTATCTCTACAGAAATTGAGATTATATTGAAGACGAGTGGAAAAATTATGTAACATGTATTCAGCTAGAATATATGAAGCTGGAGATGTGGGTTGTAATGGATATGTAGACATGAAGAGATTGGCACAAGATAGGAAGGGTGGAGGATTGCGTCAGACGAAAGACTGATGATAGCAAAAAAAAATAAAAAATCAGTGAGTAAAGGAAGACATGATTAGGGAAAATTAATATGAACATTTGTATGGAACTTCCTTTTTACTGTTTGCGTGACTGGAATATTTTACAATTGAATATTTTAGTAAACAGCTGATAAGAAAATGGTTAGTTGTGTAAAATAAATCCTGTGTACGGTGGATCTTCTGATTAGGTTTTGTAAATAATGGATGGTGGGCCTGCGTAAAGAAAAGACTAGTATTGAATATAAGAATACAGTCTTTGGTTTTTTTGAGTTTCAGTGCCTACAGTCTTGAATTTGTAATGCTATAAACGAAACAGAAAGCATGTAAGGGAAAAAATATTAAACCTGTGATCCTGATAACAGGAAACCCAGGCATCAGCATTCTTTGCTATCCGGCCATATTGATTTAATAATTTTCCTATTGAAATACAATTTGGAACTTTTAATTTACTATATTTAAGCATCGATTTTTCACAAACAGCGACAAATGACATTACTAATATATGTTATACTACTCCTTCATACTGAAGAATTGTCGCTACGAACTTACATAAATAGTTAAAGAATAGCATTAACAAATGCTGATGCTAAGAAAAGATGTTCTTTTCTTATTCCGGTGTCCGGTCACGTATAGTCTTCAGGTATATCACTGATTTTAAACTAGACTATAAGCTTTCAAACTGATAAAAAATCATAAAAATCTGTTCAATAGTTTTTGCATGATGCCATAAACATAGAAATACCCATCAATCGGCACAGTATAAGTAAAGATTAAATTATCGAAGCAGATTTTATGTTAAATCCGAAATTTTCAAAAAGTGAAACTTCCATCAAAATGCCTCTAACAACGTATAGTATCGGAAGTAATAAAATAAACAGCCGAATTATTGTTGGGAAGACATGTTCAAAATTCGCAAACGTGAGGAAAAATCACAGTTACATGGCGTTGTAATATTTTATTTAAGAAAAAAGAAAGAAAGAAAGAAAAGAAGCAGACAAGAACAACGAATTGTGGCACAAAAAATAAATACTTAGTACACTAATACTTAGTTTACTCAACACTAATTCATTATCATCTTATAGCTGAGGCTACACATCATTCAGTTTGAGGTAATTAGAGAAGTGATGACAGTGTTCCAAGTCTGCAAACTGTTAGATAATTAGTGGTTTTCAGTTGCTGACACAGTTGCTTGACGACGGTTTCTGCGGCCGTACTCGACGAGTTTTTGTTTATTAAATACCTGCTTCAAAGAATAAGTTATTATAAACCACTTCCAAAGGCAAGCTGAACCGCTGTCACACTTCTGATGCGAACCCGAAGTAATAATACTAATTCCAAATGTCGTAATGACCTGGTGACAAGTTTCTATTGGCTGCGCATTCCGCCCCTGTAGTAGCCGCCTTAACCTATCCCCGCTTTCCTACCGGATACAGGGAACCTTCAGTTTAACGTGCAATCCGAATCACGGAAGCGTCCTGACGTACTTCACATTGTTAAGGGCCAGTGAAAATCCCCGCAGAGACAGGGATACTAAACGCGGACCTTCCGAACCCCTTAATCACTGAGCCATCAAACCGCTAAACTCGAAATAAACATGCTAGTGTACAACATTGAAACTGTGACACCGAAAATTGCGGGGAAGAAGTAATATGGAAGCTTCAATCCGGGCGGACTATGTTGTTTTTTCTCATGACTCTACGTCTTGTCGACGACGAGGTCATTAAGCGGCTGGGGTAAGGAACGTAAAGGAAATCGGTCATGGCATTTTGGAGTAAACATAATCGTATTCGCCTGGAGCGATTTAAGGAAACCACGAAAAACTGAAATCTGGATGGCCGGACCGGGATTCTAACCCGCTTCCTTCCAAATACGAGGCCAGTGCTATACCGTTCACACATTACCTCGGTGCCAACTTCGGTTGGTATGCAGATACGGTCAACTATGTTTCAATTTGGAATTTATTCTTGGAAATAACTCCTCACGAATAGCGATAGTGTTCCCACAAGTATGACAGAGCCTATTTCCTCCCCATTACGTAATATGGAACTTAAATATCGAGTCATTGGAAGCTGCAGAGCATGAAAAAAAGTTAGTTGATTGGGTGACTTCTAGTCATCAAATTTTGGAGTAAATGGTTCAGAAACGGGCTACCGCTTTCATTTTACCCACCGATTTATCTGCTCACTCAAGGTGAGGGTCAGTTACTTCTAAAAACGATCATGAAGGAGATGTGAGTATTTAAAATGAAAATAATCAGTCTCATTTTTTTTTTAAAAGAAAAAAGAAAAAAAAACTGTAAGAGGAGAAAAAAAGTGTAGAATGACTGCTTTTCATGGTGTGATCCAAATATGGACAACTTATGTACAAAAAGTAATTTATCTTATAATAAATTGATTTTTTTTTTTTTTAAAAAAATATAGTAAACTAATGTCTTGAAACTTTATGAAAAAATAATTTTCTTCATTTTTTACTTGTAGTAAATTACATTTTTTTCCCATTCATGCACATTCAGGACCGTTCCCAGTGTCAACACTTGTTGCATTGGATCTACACTTTTCCTCTGACATCATCTGAAAAAAGTCCATCGCAGGAAATGCATGCTGCACTGTCATTACAAGATTTATCCCAGCTAGTCATCGTCACTGTTGTCATCAATAGGAGGATCCCAGTAGTCTTCTTCCTCTCTCACTGAGCTAACCTCCTTGACTTGGCACTTTCTGAGTCTTTTTCCTAGCTAGGGCACCCAATTCCACTTCAAAGGACGGTTAAAAATCTTTCAATTTTGCCTAACTCCCTCATTGTAATGAACCTTTAGCGGAACCATGAAACTCGTTTCCAGTGGTTGAAGTTTATGGATCGAGTGAGGAAGCAGGCACATAATGGTTACAAGGCTAGCTCTTGCCAAGTGGATGAGTAGATGCAATACACCGGAGTGAGCCCAGTTTTTAATTAACGCTAATTGATTTAATTAATGCTAATTGAATTGCGGGGAGCCGGCTTTAAATTAAATGTTGTGCTCGTCTCGCGTTTTCTTTGTCCTAAATGATAATATGACACTTGGCCTATCACTTTACTACAGGTACGTACTGATAATGTAGAACAAAACTAAAAGTCCAATAACAGAAGAAAAGGAGGCTCTTAAGGGACCTACACTCCTTCAGTTTAACCGCTCAGTTTATCACGTGTGGCGTTATGTAAATGGCGACAACTGCGCAGTTCAGGCAGGTTTTTAAACAGGCCGCTCGCCTGCGCGAGAGACTAGTATTTCTCAATGATAAACTACGCAGATTTCTCCAGTAATCGTAGAGTTCACACAGGCTAGTCGTAGCTAGTCACCTTAATCTCATCCGGTTGTTATTTGACTTCCAGGGGGAAAAAAATGCTTTTGGCTTTTATTGAAAGCTATAGGAATGTTCCTGAACTTTGCGACGTATAATGTGCTTCATATTCTGATCGTGTACAAAAAGCAGCCACATATGATATTTATGATATTTCAATAGAAAAACTGAAACTGGCGTGACTCGGGACAGTTTCGGGACAACCTTAAATCTTATGTTCGGAAAGAATTAAAGAAGATTATCTATTTAAAGAGATCGGAAGCGCGTAGTGATGATGTTTATCTTCCGACAATGTTTTTGGAGAACCACAAAACTCCGGAACTAAGTGAATCAACAACAGCAGTGGATAATGAAAACAATGAAGAATCAGTAGGTATGTGAGTGGAGACTTTTCCCGGCGTATCGATGCAACAAAATCTTCTCGGGTGAATCGGTAGGTAGTCTTCGCAAAAATAAATTGCAAGTGTTGAAAACATTTCCCAGATGTCAGGAATCGAAGAATAGTAATCAGCGTCACCTAAGATGATATTCCCTTTCTCAGGAATGTGTCCTTCTATTTCCATTGGGGGAACAACTTTACACCACAGCATTTGAAATGCTGTTTAATTATTTAATTTTCCTCTTTCTTGTAACTCATTTAGTAAATGTTAATAACAGCGTTAAACGGTTCTTTGTAGAAACCAAACTTTTCTCCAAAGTTGACGACGCTTTTTCCTTCATCCTTCCTCCAACACAGCTGCAACCCCACAACAATCTGTGGCTTTCCTTTTTCTGTCACACACTTTGCAACTCGTCACGACTGCATTGAATGCCAGAACTGATAGAAGTGAAGAATGGGAAGCCGAATGTTCCCTACGTATCTTGAAACAACTGCACAGATTTTGACTTGTATATTTATGACAGATAACTGAGCAGTTAAACCAAAGGTGTATAGACTCTTTTACGTATGGAAAGGGCAGTAAGCAGCACCAGTTAAGCCACGTAGCAAGAGTTAGCAAATGTTACGAGCCCCACGCCTTGGGGGGCCTCGCTGCTATACGTCTCAATGATATGGCTTTAATGAACGTAGATAATGATTCACTTAGAAATATTGATTTGGCTAGTGTCATCTTTAAATCTGCTCACATTAAATCAAGAAATGTAGTGGTGTAAGTGAGTTATTTTATCTTATATCTCAAACCTTAATACCCACGTTGGAAACCAAGGGCTTCTTGTTCGTAATTACTTCAGGCCCCGCGCAACCTTAATCCGGCTCTGGTAGTAAGTTCCGTCATATGTGCGTGGATCATATGTTTGAGTAAAGTCAAATTTTGGACGGAAGACACGATTGCTATCACGTGAGGACCGAGGCTTCGTACGTAGCCCCACAGCAGTGCCAGGTACAAAGACTCTTCTATATATACCATTTGAGAACTAACTAATACAAAAAATCTCATTATGGCAAACATAACGTTACACTCATACCGAAATCGGAATATGGGCTTACAGTGAATATGAAAGACAGTATGGATACTTACTACAGATGACAAAAACCGTCTAACAATAAAACTGAAAATCATTTATGTAAACGGATTCACTTAGAGAAAGCCGTGTTAGTCTGCTGACAACGTATGTAAACTAGGAAATACCAGTGTTTCCGTGTTTGAACGTGTTATTACTGGTCTGCACCATTCCGCTATCTTCACCATTTTTATTTGGTTGTTATAATTTTGATTAGTTCATATGCTTAGTGACCAACAACGCATCGCAAACCACTAAGTGAATTCAACATTTTATTGTTCTACATTTACGATTCAACAAAAATAGCAACTGTTTGTTACTGCAAATAAAAACCATGACCAATAGGAAGGGGTAGACGGTTACAACGTCAAAGCGAATCCGTTTAGTTGACAGCTTATAATACTGTAGCAATGAATTATATGCTTTACAACTTAACAGACAGACAGATTTTATTGACGAATTGATCCAAAATGGGCTGGGGCCTAAATACAATGAGAGTGTGGGACGGGGTTGTGCATAATCGCGAAAGTGGTACCGAAAGGATCAGCATGAAGCCGGAGAAGAGCATTCAGCTAATCACCTTGGCTCTTGACTCAACTACAATGCTACTAATTGTTTTATCGGAAAAATCTGTTCTTGAAGAACTCAGAACTTTTCAAATTACGTGAAAAAAATTTTCTGCCTGTGTTATTTAATGAGTAACGAAAGTGGCTTCCACCTCATCTCAAAGTAAGTGACCTGAGCTACAGGTAGGGTACCTGTTTTCATTGTTTTGTAATTGCTGCTAAGACCGTCAGTATTGTATGATTTAAAAACGCGCTGACTGGGTGCAAACTCATCTTCACATCGAATCGCTGTCTTTATTTATTGAACACACTAAACTGAAAAGACTCGTACTGCTTGTTTTAGGCGGGCATTGCAGACTTGTGCGAAAATATGGAATTCATCCAAGTAGATGCAATACACCGGAGTGAGCCCAGTTTTTAATTAACGCTAATTGATTTTAATTAATGCTAATTGAATTGCGGGGAGACCTAATTGATTTTAATTAATGCTAATTGATTTTAATTAAGGCTAATTGATTTTAATTAATTTTAATTAATTTTAATTGATTTTAATTGATTTGCGGAGGGGGGAGCCCTAATTGATTTTAATTAATGCTAAATCCCGCTATGACTCACGCCTTGGAGCGGAGGGGAGCCGAGGAACTAGGGGAGTTTAATTGAATGCGGGTTCGTAATTGAATGCGCACAGCTGCGCCACACCCGAATTATCGCTCCCCTCGCAGCTGCAGGATGCGGGTTCGTAATTGAATGCGCACAGCTGCACCACACCCCGAATTATCGCTCCCCTCGCAGCTGCAGGATGCGGGTTCGTAATTGAATGCGCACAGCTGCACCACACCCCGAATTATCGCTCCCCTCGCAGCTGCAAGATGCGGGTTCGTAATTGAATGAGCACAGCTGCACCACACCCGAATTATCGCTCCCCTCGCAGCTGCAGCCCCACCCGGCGTCAGTTTGCAGCCATGTCTCGTCTAGTGATGTTGTTCTCCTCTGTCTACCAACTCAACGCTGGTGATACGAAACGTTTGACGATAGGGTTATCGTCCAAACACGAGTTTGAACCTGTTGTTGTTCTGGAAAAAGTGGGACACAATAAAATTGTTTTAACATACGACGAATGGAACGTCCTGATCCAGGTATTGGACGTAGTGTCCGAGCTATTCATCGCCGGCACCGACAGCATCCCACTTGGTGAGCACACCGTCTCCTGCCGAACGATTGCCGGGGTGAAGACTGTTTGTTTCCACCTCAATGACGTTCCTGCCAGCGGTGTCTTCTTCGGCCAGTCTACTTGGAGGAACTTCGTCGACGCGCAGCCGGCCGTGACCAACGCCTTGACCGTCAAGCAGAAGTGGGGCTACTTGGTGGC
>JARYHS010008074.1:211061509-211173782 GCA_031002005.1 Vandiemenella viatica | reverse complement strand
TAATTTGTTTCTACACTGTTTTGCTCTGGCATTATATTGCCTTACATTGGGTCAGACACATTTCTGTCAACCCACAGACTCAAAATTTAAATCATAAAATGCTGATTGCAAGTTATCTGTGACAGATACTTTTACCGTGGAGCTGTTAGTAAAAACTTGTTGTGCTCTAAAATTTTACACACGTTGTATTATTCTATCTTTAAGATTTGAGCTGAAACTGCACTGAAGTACACCTTGAATCACTAAATCAATCTAGTGACACAGAGAAGCATATTTAAAGTTTCATTCATATGCAGATCCTAATTTTATGCATGTAGCAATCTGAAGTCAATATATGGATTATGGAAACAAAGAAACAGTAGTGGGCACTAAAATAAGATATGAAAGGAAAAAATGGCCCGTCAACTTACCACAGATGAAGGCAGGAGGACGAGATGAACACGTAAAAAACACAAAATCAAAACAAATTGCACAATATTCGGTGAGAAACCTTATTCATGTGAGAGGCGAGACACATGGCAGAAGGAAAAATATGATCACAACCCAACCCACCACATGAATTGTTTGCGCTGGCATATATTGCTTACATATGCGCATTTGTAGATCCACACATGAATGGTGGGTCGGGTTTGTGATCACATCTTTCCCCCCACCATATGTCTCGCCTCTCACATGAATAAGGTTTCCCATTGAAATATTGTGCAATTTGTTTGTTTTTGTGATTTTTTACGTGTTCATCTCCCCATCCTGCCAAAATCTGAAGTCAAGAAATTATTACAGAGACTCAAAGCATTTTGATGTTGCAGTAATCTTAAGCACTTGTGTTATTCATCTTGAGTTAGAATACCTGAATCAGATGTCCTGTCTACCCTACACATTAAGCCACCTGGCCTACACACATCACGCCTGATAGTGTTTATAGCAATCAGTTGGTAATTAAAGTTACCTGTTGTCTCCAAAGAATCCCACCAATATTCTGGAAGATGTAGCAAGTCGATGCCAATACCTTTTCAATGAAAACATCTAATAGTAACTTACATCAGTGTTGAACTGTATGGTGATTGATTTGAGCCTCATAATCTAGAAATCACATAACCCTTTAGTGGTTCTGACAGACAGACTCATATCTAAGCTTAAAACTGAGTACAATAACTTAAAGTTATTAAAATATAACCAGTGTGAATAAAGTAAATCTCAACAACATGCAAAATTTCAAATAAATCCTTGTAAATGTCATTAGGAAGATTCTTTTTTTTAGGTAAGGGTGTTAGGGATTGGAATGGGTTACTGAGGGAGATGATGAATAATTTCCAAAAACATTTAAAGGGCAAATGTAGGTAGGTACAGAAAAGGGAGAAGATGGGTGTTTAGGGAAATTGCCACCGGAGTGTGCGTTCCATTGCAATTTAATTTAATTTAATTAATTAATATAAGCGTCAATCTCAATGCTTTCCAATTTTAAAATAAATCCATGTGACCATTAATCATTATTTGTACCCGTTAATTTTCAGGTATACTTCATGAATTAAGCTAACAACTGCCCAATTCAATTAAAAATCTACACGTTGTGATAATAATGTAAATAAAAATACTGTCAGTCAATGAAAATAAGGAAAGTAAACCTTTCATTCTCCACAGCTGTAAGCAGGAGGCCTGTGACAGACAAATAAATACACTTTACTATATTCGGTACAAACCTTAATCGTACTTAGAGGTGAGACATATAGTAAGGGGACAATATGAATATATACACTGGTTCCACATATGGTGAGTTAATTCAAATAAGGATCCATTATCCAGTTTGAAGTTCCTGTCCCTGTGAACCAGATTTCAGTTTTCCTAGCAAGTGGTGGTATGATTTCTTAAAAATGCTATGCTCAAATATCTTTTAAGTTCATGTCACAAATCCTTTCCTGTCTCTAATGATCTTGACAAGTGTAAAGGCATAAAAAAGAGAAGGAGAAGAAAATTTGTATATTGGTCTGATCACTATTTCCAGCAGTTTTATTAATCCCCAGCTGATGATTGATGACCCCTATGCCAGGTGCAAAATGACAAATAGATCTGTATCTGAGTGAAGTATACTATCCTTAACACTTGTAGACTAACAGTTTCTTAAACAAATAAATTCCATTGCTAGGTTAACCAATTATGTGAATATGTTTATTCTAGGCCTCAATGTGGAAACCAAGCAAAATTATAGTCAACCTCATTTATATGTTCATCATTTATTAGCTGCATTAATGTTAAGCAAATTAGCTGTAAGATTTAACTCATCTGTGTATTTTGCATTAAAAACAAATATTCTCATCATCAGCCATTAGGTAGCCTCTAATGAAAGTACCACAAATACTATATATCAAAACACAAACATAGACAAGATGTAGAAAAGGCCTAATAAAAACCCAAGAGGGCACCATGATAAACTGGCAGAAAATGTAACTTAGAATCACAGTTATTTTTTTATTTTTTAACAAGTATATCTGTATAAATAGAATAATATCTTCAATGATACCACAAAGTTTTTCAAGGAAAACCATTTGATACTGTATCAAATGGCTTTGATATGTCATAGAATAAGGCTTCAGAAGATGCTTTTCATCCAGATAAGAAAATGTAAAAAAATAGCTTTAATAGGGTATTACGCCATTTTTTAAATGTGGCTTAGTTTGTTCCTTTGGTAATAATAAACCACTAGAATTTAATTTAATTTTAGGAAATCAATAATCGTCCTAAAAGGGCATTTAAAGTTTAAATTTTTAATTTCCGCGCGAAAACACAAGCCGCCATGCTGCTTCAGTTTGTGACTTCACTATATAGTTAACAGACAGCTGTCAAGTGTAAGGTGATACAAGAGCGATCGTGAAAAAGAACTTATCTTAGAATTCTGTTTTAAAATGAGTTACGGTATTTTATCATTGGTGTGTTGTTCCTGAGTGTAAAAACACCTGGAAGTTGTGGATTAAAGTGCCAACCGTCGATATAAACATGAGAAAGACATGGTTAAAACTTGCGAGAAGAGATCCAAAAACCACTGTCGGAAAAAAACTCCCCTGTACTTTTGTGAAGATCACTTTGATGTAAGTAACATATCCTTAACAATAATTAATTATTTGTCATACAGATTATAAAACAAGCTCATTAACTTATAACGTTATTTCTGTTTCATGCTTCAGTTGGAAAACCATATGGAAAATCGGTTTAATTCGAGATGGCGATACCGCTGCGTCGCTACTGTTAATGTTACGTCATCGTGACGTCACGTTCATGTACAGTCGTAAAAACATATATTGTGACCACATTTCATCATCATTGCAATTTTTCTAATATTCTCTGATGAAATGCGAGCTTCACCTCAAACATTGAACAACTTGTTGTGTTATCAGACATCTGCGGCCGCTTACCAGCAGCCGCTTGCATCTGATCCACCTTCGGGATATCAGTTTATGTTGATATTGTACAGCTTTAAATTATTGTGACCGAGCTACGCTCGGTCACAATATATGTTTTATGACTGTACGTGAACGTGACGATGACGTCAAGTTAACAGTAGCGACGCAGTGGTATCGCCATCTCGAATTAAACCTGGAAAACTATACGCAATATAAAATCATGGGTTCAGTAAAATAGAATTAGAATGAAACCGAATTGTGTACCATCCAAACTCGATTGCCAAGGCGACAGAAAACGGAAGTCCACGCCAAGCGAACCTCGCATGGCTTTTGTCAAAAGGCAAGAATGTCTGTCATTCAATCACTTGAAGAGAATATACAAGACGAAGATGATGTAATAGCATCGACATTGTGTGATCAAGGTACTTTTATACCATTAATATTAACACTGAAACATACTTGCCAAAATGTAGGTAGTTAGCATAAAATTTTAGATTAATAATGATATAGGTCACTACTTTAATTTAACTGTGGGGATTACTGGAAATCATGACTCTGCAAGGAATTGGTATCACAATACCACAGTGGTCAAATGGAAGACAACTAGAAATATTTCCAGAAGTACATGTAATGATTTCATGCTGGTCCAGGTGTATTGCCACAATTACTGCTCGAGTACATTAATGGTGTCTGCTGGTATATGGTGTATTACAACTTAATGTCTGCTTGAAAATAATGGTCCAGGCTGTATCACAATGGAATTACTGCTTGAAAATAATATGCCTTGCGGTTGACTATAGCACTAGTATCACATCATTTGTGAACAAGTTAAAATATTCAATGACAAAGCATATGTGATAAAATGAGAAGTCATTGTAAGAATATTGAGCTTTTTAATGAGTTGCTAGAAGTTCTTGGTTTTATCTACAAATTTCTGATCTATGAAAAACTCAATTACTCTCTAAAGAGTTTCCCTAAAATGTAGGCCATACCATATAACTGAATTAAAGTTTTTTAATTCTAGACCCATTGTTAGAGAAACTTTTCTTATTGCAAGATGGAACTACTTAATTTCATCAAGAGTGTGATATTGTCTTGCTAGTTGACTTTCTAATCTATTTGAATCTCAAGAATTTTTATAGGCCTAATCTTTTTTCCAAGATTGTGTTACTTTTACAGTTTATATGTAAGTCCAAACAGACTTAATTTTTGACTAAAAACTAATTGATATGTTTTCTCAAAATTTATTTTGATAAGTTTGCTATTTTTTTGGTAACTTATTCAGTCCCTGACCCCTTAGCTAGAAAGAAAATGTTTCCACACCCTTATGTGTGAAATCGAGTGCCAGATTGTGGTCACGGTCATCTTTCGCTTCATGCAACTCTCCTAATTCTTCCACTAATATCTTTCCACTCATCACCAATATGTGCCTTATACACTTCCATGACATTCTTCACCCTCCTCCTGTCTTCCAATGAATCCCATTTAAGATCCATTATCATATCAATTATTGATTAAGGTCTGCGATAATTTCCAGAGATAAATCCAGCAGCCCTTATGCGCACCGCCTACAAATCCTGTATTTGATCCTCAAATTGTGGGCTGCCTTCTAAAACACCATATTCAAGCAGTGGTCTCAGCAAAGTTGAAGTGAACTGCACTTAATGGTTCCTTGAGGTTTATTACTATGTACACAAAACACTGGTAAACAATAACAAATGTGGTACAGTTAGCGGATGACCGTCGAGAAATTTAGCCTGGTCCTGATCCGGGGTAGAGAGAGACGGCTTCTACTTCTCGCGAACTTCCGGTGGTCTTCTGTAGTTGAAGCTGGTTCCGCGGTCAGGCCGGAACTGGCGGTGGAGCGGCCGGCTACGCTTATATAGGCGGCCTGGCGCAGGAATTCCGTTGTGTGGTAGTACGGCGACCTCTGTAAGAAATAGTCCCACTTAGCTTCTAGATGATTCTATTTGTTTTCCTGGTTTGTTTTGATGCCTCTGCGCCTGTTTGGAGTCGTATATGTATCCCGGCGTGCAGGCGCGTTGTGTGTGAGGTCTGCCTGGCAGGGGCCTTTACTGGCAGACTGAACATACCTCCCTCCCGGGGGGGGGGGGGGAAGCGATGTCTGCGACGTCTGCGAGGTCGTCTGCCGCGGCGCCCTGGAGCAGACTATGAAGGCTACCTCCAGGGGAGTACGGAGCTGTTCCCCTGGCGATGCGTGCCGACCTGCGTCGTGGTGCAGGTTGTGGTGGAGGTACTTGTGGAGCTAACGGCATCGGTTCGTCGGCGTCGATGGCCGGGGGCTGTACGGGGGGCGCTGAAGATGGTCCCCGCAGGTGGTCGAGAGGCTGCGGCTGAAGGGTGTCGGAGCGACCGACAGGTTGTGGCGTCGTTGGTGGCGCTGTAACTGTCCCTGAGCAACGGTTAGACGGCAGGAGTGGTGGAGGTGGCAGGGAAGGAGAGGAAGAAGTGGATGGCCGTGCCGTGGTGGAAGAGGACGGTGCCGTGGGGTAGCGGGGACGTAGTTGGTTTCGATGGCGTCGCACTATCCGGCCATCCAGGCTGACGTCGAACAGTTGGCGGCCCCGGGGCCGCTGGATGACCCCCGGAAGCCAACCGGCCCGGGAGCCAAACCCGCGGGCCCAGACTAGGGAGCCCGGGGTGAAACGGAATGGGCCCGAAGGTACCTGTACTTTGGGCGGGGGTAAGAGGAGATGGAGGAGAGTGCGAGGTTGGCGGCCATGCAGCAATTCCGCCGGGCTTTTGGCCCCCACTGGAGTGGTTCGATAGGAACTGAGGAAGAGTGTCAATGCCTCTTCGAGTTTGTGACTTGTGGTGTATTTGGTCATTTGGGTTTTGAATGTTCTGACTAGCCGTTCCGCCTCCCCGTTAGATTGGGGGTGGAAGGGCGGGGTGAGGAGGTGTTGGATATTGTTGGCGGTACAGAAGGATAGGAATTCCCGACTTCGAAATTGCGGTCCGTTATCTGTGACGATAGCGTATGGTAATCCTTCGATGGAAAAGATCTTCGTGAGGGCTGAAATGGTGACCTCTGTGGTGATTGTGGAGCAACGGACGACATATGGGAAGTGGGAAAAGGCATCCGTCACTAGGAGCCACTGGTGGCCTAGGAATGGGCCAGCGAAGTCGAGGTGAATGCGTTCCCAGGGTCCGGACGGTGCCGGCCAGGAAAGGAACTTTTGAGGGGGGCGGGGCAGTTGTTGGGCACAGATGGTACAGCGCCGCACCATCTTCGTGACATCCGTGGTAAGGCCGATCCAGAATACATGGCGTCTGGCAAGGGATTTGGTGCGGGCAATTCCCCAGTGTCCTTGGTGGAGAGTTTGGAGGATTGTCGGTTGTAGGGATCTCGGAACGACGACCCTCGGGGTGGAATTTGGTTCTGTGCGGAGGAGCACTCCCTCTACTACTGAGAGCTGGTGGCGGATGGAGTAGTAGAACTTGAGGTCTTGATGATGGCGTGGAGGGGAACGTGTTTGCCACCCGTGTTGGATGTGGTGTCGGATGACACGGAGGAGGGGGTCCTCCCCTGTGGCTGCCGCGACTTTTGAGGCCGTGACTGGAAATGTCTTCAGTGCTTCTTGTATGTCATCGTCGATCTGGAACACCAGAAGTTCCGACTTGTCGAAGGCAAGGTCTGGTCCCTGCGGTAGTCTGGATAAGGCGTCTGCATTGGCATGCCTGGAGGTGGTACGGAAATGCATGGTATATCTGAACTGGGACAGGAATAGTGCCCAACGCTGGATGCGGTGGGATGTTTTGGTAGGCAGACGTGTGGACGGATCAAATAGTGATAGGAGTGGCTTGTGGTCGGTAATGAGATGAAAAGAAATCCCATATAAAAGGGAATAGAATTTGGAGCAGGCAAAAACAATAGCTAGCGCCTCTTTCTCGATTTGAGAATATTTAAGCTGAGCAGCCGATAGGGCTTTGGAGATGTAAGCTACGGGGCGTTCCGTGCCATCTGGTAATTTATGAGACAGAACTGCCCCCACACCGTAATCGGATGCATCTGTGGCAAGTATCAAGGGGAGGTTTGGAGTGTATGGCATGAGGCATGCTGCGGACTTGAGCTGCTGTTTAAGGGTGTGGAATGCGGTCTCGCAAGCTGGGGTCCAACGGAACGGGACATTCTTGCGACAGAGGTGGTACAGGGGTGCTGCCACTTGTGCTGCTGAGGGTATAAATTTTCTGTAGTATGAAATCTTGCCTAAAAAAGATTTCAACTGATGTAGATCCTGAGGCCGAGGTAAGTTGGAAATAGCGTCCACATAGGAAAATGCTGGGGAAATGCCTTCCTGAGCGATGATGTGACCCAGGTAGGAAATGGATTGTTGAAAAAATTGACACTTGGAAAGGTTGTATTTTAATCCTGCTGCACGGAGGCGGAGGAAGAGTAGGCGGAGGTTGGTCATGTGTTCGGCAGCGGAGGGTCCCGTGACGACTATGTCGTCGAGATAGTTGATGCATCCCGGAATATCCTGGAGAAGTTGTTCGAGATACCGTTGAAAAATCGCTGGAGCACTGGCCAAGCCGAACATGAGCCGGTTGAGTTTGGAAGAGGCCAGAGGGAGTGTTGATGACTGTGTATTGTCGGGACTGGATATCCAAAGGGATTTGAAGGTATGCTTCTGCCAGGTCAATTTTGGTAAAGTAGGTACCTCCTGCTAGTTTACGGAAGAGGTCGTCCGGTCTCGGAAGTGGATAGTCGTCTACCAGCAGATGCGGGTTGACGGTGGTCTTAAAGTCACCACAGAGACGTAAGCGGCGTCCTGGCTTCTGAACTATGACCAACGGCGTGGCCCAGGGGCTGAACCGCACCGGCTGGAGGATCCCTTCCGTCTTGGAGACGTTGAAGTTCTTCCTGAAGTGGTTGTTGAAGCGCTACGGGTACCTGGCGTGCCGGAAGTATCGAGGCCGTACGTCCGGCCGGAGTTGGAGTGATGCTTCGAAGTCCTTTGCACAGCCGACGCCTGGTGAGAACAGGTCCTGAACTCGGTGCAAAGGGCGTCCACTTCAGGAAAAGGAACATGCTGAGATACGAGGTGTATGTTATCCTCAATTGAAAACCCGAATAAGCGGAAAGCGTCCAGTCCAAATAAGTCTGCTGTGAGAGAACTGTTAACTACTAAAAAGGGGACTGAACGATGTACAGACTTATACATGACGTTTGCTGTGAACTGTCCCAGGAGTGCTATTTCCTGTTTGTTGTACGTCAGGAGGCGCTTGGGGGCCGGCGAGAGGGGGGGCGAGCCAATTTGCACATAAGTAGTATAATTAAGCAATGAGACTGCTGCTCCTGTGTCGACTTGTAGGCGCAGGGGCTTGCCATTGACCGTAACGTCAATAAAAAGTTTGGATGCTGTGGAAGTGTCTACCTGATTGATATCCATAGGTGCGCCGCTCAACCTGTCTTGGTAAGACCCTGGGCGGCGAGAGCCGGGATTGGCATTGGTGGTGTTGGTGCGGCAGACGGACGCCAGGTGTCCTTCCTTGCCGCAACGTGAGCATTCAGCCCAACGATCCGGACAATTTTCCCTCTCATGTGCTGAATAACAGGCGGGGCAGGAGGGTAGGCGGAGCGGGCTGCGGCGTCGGCGCTGCGGGATCCGCTGCTGCTGCCGAGACTTGGTGCCCCTGCCGGAACGGGCCGGTTCGATGTCCTTCTGAGGAAGCGGTCCCCGGTTGTGGTGTCGGGAGGAGCGCGACTGGGAGCTCTGGATGGCGGCGACGTCCTGTGTGTCCTCTACGTTGGTTCGGATTGCGGCCACATCCGCCCAGGACTCCAGGCGGCGATCTGCGGCCGTAGATATTTCGAATTTGTAGGCAAGTTCGATGACCTGCTCCAGGGATGGGTCCTCTAACTTGAGGGCGTCATGCCGGAGTGCGGCATCTGGTGCAGCCTGTATGATGTGATCACGCACCATGTCGTCGGCGTAGGATTCGTGGGAACAACGAGTTTGAAACTTACATTTTCTGCTAAGGCCTTGGAGTTCGGCCGCCCACTGGCGATACGTCTGATCGGGCTTCTTCCGGCATTGATAGAATTCGACGCGGGCCGCGACGACATGGTACCGGCGTCTGTAGTATGCATTCAGTGTCGTACAGATGGTTGTGAAGGTGAGGGTGTCGGGGTCTTGTGGCTGAAGTTTGGTGAGCAAGACATACATCTTTGATTGGTTCCAGGAAAGGAAATATGCACGCTGGTCTTCTTCTTTGGATATGTGATGAATTGCGAAGTGTTGTTTTATGCGCTTCTCGTAGGTCTCCCATTCTTCGACGTCGTCGTGAATGCTGGGAACGGAGGCGGGGCCGTGGGTTGGCGGAGATTCCTGACTTCCGCAATCAGTTGTCTCTGAGATTCGAAGAACTGATGTAGAAGTCCTTGGAGGAACTGTTGCCATTCCGTAGGTGCTGCTGGCGTAGCCATGATGGTCGAGAGTTCTTATCCCAACCTTGTCGCCACTGAAGTGAACTACACTTAATGGTTCCTTGAGGTTTATTACTATGTACACAAAACACTGGTAAACAATAACAAATGTGGTACAGTTAGCGGATGACCGTCGAGAAATTTAGCCTGGTCCTGATCCGGGGTAGAGAGACGGCTTCTACTTCTCGCGAACTTCCGGTGGTCTTCTGTAGTTGAAGCTGGTTCCGCGGTCAGGCCGGAACTGGCGGTGGAGCGGCCGGCTACGCTTATATAGGCGGCCTGGCGCAGGAATTCCGTTGTGTGGTAGTACGGCGACCTCTGTAAGAAATAGTCCCACTTAGCTTCTAGATGATTCTATTTGTTTTCCTGGTATGTTTTGATGTCTCTGCGCCTGTTTGGAGTCGTATATGTATCCCGGCGTGCAGGCGCGTTGTGTGTGAGGTCTGCCTGGCAGGGGCCTTTACTGGCAGACTGAACACATTTCTTAACCCATTTCCTGGAGGAACCTTATGTATAAAGGTCTAGTTTTAAATACTACTACCGATTTCTTCAACAAATAATTTCTTTTTCCTGTGATTAAGAGCCGCTGTTGTGAAGATATAGTTCACCAGTTAAAGTAGTCTAAAGCTTCTTCCCCAACAAATACATCTGTATGTCTAAACGTAGTTCAAACTTCTGTGAACGTCACATAAAGCAATGAATTAAATTATTAGAGCATTCTATCATCTGTTGACGAACAATATTCAGAAACTGTTTATCCCTTAATTACGTATTCGATGGATAGTAGGACGCTATTGGACTAGTTTCATTAATTCAAAGAACTTTCAGTAACTGATACATCTCTTTATGGAAATCCGTATTTTTTAAAGTCTCCCAAATAGCTGAATTTTAGCTCAATAAGACGTTGTATTATTATTTCTGTCAATACTTTATTCAGACATCAGATAAGGATGGTCAATTTTTTAAATTTCATAATATAGTTTACGCAGAGAACTGTTGGATCTTGCCAGTATGGAATACTATGTTTGTTTCTTCCAGCAAGACTTGTATTTTTCTTACGAGATTTGTGATATAATGCGCTATACTATAATTAAACTGGCACGAGTAGTAGCTGCTGACTCTAATTAATGTGGACCATACAAACCACTTTTCTTTGTTGTCAGCAACGCTCATGTAATATTAAGTAGCCCTCCTTTATAACCACGTAATACGAATTAAATTCCCAGTTGCTCACACGGTTATTTAGACATTACTAGTCTCCAAATATAGAAATCCGCAATGATCGGTAAACTACTGTCTGTGCAAACAAAGATCATGTACCATCCAGTAACTGAAATATATACAAATCGAAGTATTACGTAGGCCTTTTAAAGCTTATGAGTTCTGTTTGTACTACTTTGTTTTTAAGTACCTTGATCAAGATCATAATTGATATAAATATTTTTTACTGTAATTGACAAGCAAATCATAGAATTATTTGTTTAAACTAAAAAAAAAACATTTACTATCGCGGAAAACATAAATAAATTTCATTTCTCACAAATTTTGTAGTTTTGCAAAAACTATTTGAAGAAAAATTCCCGAAATGCAATGAATACGTATTACAACTAAATGCCAGGAATCATTCGATTTCCAGCTGGAAAGAACACGTTGTCGGAATTGTCGACCACTTCCAGACAAGAAAAGTCCTCTGTCACGCGGTCGCCTATTGTGTAGGCGCTTTAACTATTAAAGCGATACGCCGTTGTCCTGTTGCACGAAAACTATGCAAACAATGGTGAACATCGTAAATGTAAACTATCTTCCAATTTTCACGATGTTTACAATGTAACACAAAGGAAAACTTGGTGACTTCACGATAGATTACGAGTCCAGGATCTATGTGTTAAAGGTCCTTAAGTGACCAAAAAAATGGGCATTAAATCTGAGAACCAATTGTTGAGGTCTTTAAGGACTCACAGCATGAGCATCAAACCTGAAGATGGCGGCAGAGTACTCCGCGGAAAGCTCGTCTTTCATCAAAATCGTGCGGCAGCGAACCCGCGAACATTATATTTCTGTAAGTAACAATTTTTATATCTTTCTGAAAAGCTCCAAAACACAAAACACCTTAAACTTCAGAAAGTCTGTTAAACATGCGGACAAACAAAATAAAATGCTGTATATGATTATACGGGAGAGAGAAAATTTTACTATTGTTGGATATTATAGGCGAACAAGCTTGTTCCATCCAGATTTCGGTTTTCCATGGTTTCCCCAAATCAATCCAGGTGAATGTCGGGATGGTTCATTCCAAAATACATGGCCTAACTCCATCCCGTTCCTTGCTCTCACAGCCTTTTCCACCTCTATTTACCTTGACATCTTCGAGGCGTAAAACCAGGGAAAAAATCGTTTGGCAGACCACTATGGAAGAGAATGACTTCACCTAATGAGCAGTGAAGTAGGATCCCCCCCATAAGCTGAGCCCACTAGCCGTCGCAACCATTGGCTACGTATAAAATAGGGGGGATGGGGGGGGGCAGTAATCGTATTTTATAATAGGACATAGGTTACATGCAAGGCGATAGAACATGGATAATCTGACTGGTTCAATCATCGTATCTTCTCTCTCCTCTTCACGGTAACAGCAACTTTCCAACAGCTCGCACAGACAGCCTTAATGCTGCGTGGTGATAATTGCAACCGCTTGGCACCGATTTCAACTATCTTCGCCCCATATGCGTAACATCAACGCCAACACCACAGTAGTCCGCTGTATCGACAGACAGTGGTAACATCGTCAATATCTCACAGGAATGCGATCCACTTATAATATTCCACCTCTCGTTTTTTCAATGTTAACTATTAACCTTATTTCAGTCAATTTCTCCTTAATTATTTCTGTTCATTAATAGTTTTTCGGACCCACTACCAAAGATTGATTAAGTTCATTGAGGAGATAGGCCGTATCAATAAAACCAGGAAGCAGGTTACAAAAGTAGTCTATTACAAATAACTTACATTTATTATAAAATTAATCTTGTGTGATAGTACAGTAAAATATCACTCAAAGAAACTGCTTCCCGAATTCTGCACAACTCAGTTTTTCGTTGCTTCAATCAGTTCTTTTAAATATATATTTTTTGTTAAATTTCAGTTTCCCACGTATGAAAGAGACAGACAAAATTGTTCAACTCAATAATTTCAGTATGCAGTAATATCTGCTTGCTCCCACTTGATGCCGCAAGGCAACTCACTAACACACAGAGAAGGTCACTTCAACATCAGCAATAGAAAGATGCCCCCTTTGTTCTGGAGGACTCTTTATAAGTTCAAAACTAACAGAGTCTCACTTTCAGGTGTCTTTTATGTTGACAACACTAGTATTTTAAGCCAACCGGTTCACAAATAATATCTGTGGGTTAAGGGAGTTTCTGCAGACAGTCAGCGAAAACCTTTAAGTCTATCTGCTAACTGCACAGTTTTTGATTTCCACAGTTGTCTGACGACACAGATGCCTTGCAGCTAGCTGTCTGAACCATCTCTTCCGCCAAACCAGCAAGATGTCTGCCTACTTATTTCCTCTCTCTCATCTCCTTTTCTCCATCCATTTCTATCTTGCGCTAGCCTTTTCATTTCAACATACTCCTTACAACCCACGTCCTAAATTATCTGCTTCATATATTCCAATCTCTGTCTTCCTCTGCAGTTCTTACCATCGACTGTTCCATCCACTAATAAATTAACCAACCCTGCATGTCTCAAAATATGACCTACCATCCTCTCTCTTCTTTCTATAAGACTCTTCCACAAACTTCTTTCCTCGCCCATCATTTCCAAAACACGTTCCTTTCGTACTTTATCTGTCCACTTATTTTTTAGCATCCTTCTATAGCACCACATTTCAATTGCTTCAATTTTCTTTCTGTCTGGTATTCCTAAAGTCCATAACTCGCTACCATAAAGTGCAGAGAGTTTTAAAAAGTTCTTTCTGAGTCCTAGATCAATATTTGAAACTAAAAGATTTCACTTTTTCATGAAGGCTCTTTTCGCTCCTGTTATATTCCTATTTTAAAATTAACAATATAACAGTAAATTTACACCCTAATATATTAAAATTATAAATATACAATTCCAACATGTAGTGATATGTGTAATAAACCCTGTAATTGTCCTGTCGACACCTCAAACGAGCTTTAGTTAGTCAAACACAATTAGCGGTTGCAGTCAATCTTGTTTATTCAGTATCTAGTTAATTACATTCAATATCATAAATTGAAAAATAAAGATTAAATTTTACAATTCGTTTATGAAGCCAGACATTACAGTTTGATAACATTTGTGTTTCATTTAATAAAAAAAATAATTATAATACTATCCTTATTCCTTTAAAATGAAATAATACAAAGAGACACCTTTGTGATCATCGTAAGAATTATAGTGTTTTACACTGTGATGGCCCCAATCAATTAAATTTAAGTAAAATTAATGCAACACTTGACAGTACAACTTTAAACTTCCCACTTCCGACCTGACTTTATTTACAGACTTCTCTTTGTAGATATTTGGTAAGTGTTTGGCTTCTACCACGTTAGTGGGAAGGTCAGAGAATTATAATTAAAAAAATATCTTAAATTTTGATCTCGATTTCTCAGTCTGAGATGTACGTAAGATACTCATTAATTATTGAAAGCTCTGCGCAGGGAATTTACATCCATACAAAAGTTAGTAGATGAACTATTTAACCATTCCCCTTCAACACGCAGTAATGATATTCCTATAAGATGATTCTATCTTTCACAATTAAAACGATTAGGAGAACTTAGCTATAGATATCGTCAGCTGCCACATCAACTGTTCAGTATATGATGCATTGAACCAAGGCTGACAGGCATGTTCTGCTGCACAATAGCGGAGTGCTGAGGTAACACAATACCCCACTTTCATTCAAACGGTTACGTAGTGATTTATACCTTTCAGAGACACACAACTTACAGTTTTCTTGAATTTTGAAGCTCTATCAACAGTTAAAGAGTTATTTGCATGTAAACTCAAGTGTAAATTTATAAGAACCATTCCGGCATTCACCTGGAGTGATTTGGGGAAAACCCAAATCTGGATGGCAGGACGGAGACTCATATCCGCATCCTCCCGAATGCGAGGCCAGAGCGTTTCGCTCACCTACCATGCTCAGTAAAGCTTGCATTGAGTCTCTCTGTTATTCATATGAAAGATACACACCTAAGTCCTTAATAACTTAAGCCTTAACTAGTTTGAACTCCAGTAATCTGATATACCAGTAGACACTATGGATTTAAGCAGGGATTATTCTCCATAACACAGAAAATCAGCTCAGAACAAGATCTCAAACCTTTTCGTGTTCTTCATTGAGGAGAAAAGTAACGGTCGTGTGCTGTGATTCGTGGGGCGGGACACAGCCACTGTGTCGTGGGCTGACAAAAAATTTGGAGTAAATCCAAACGGGATTTCACTTCGAATCTTTTATCACCTGGAGCACTCAGACAAGGAAAGAAAATTTAATTTAATTCAATTTAATTGCAATGGAGCACAGGCATATATTCCATAGTCTCGCACGCACAATACGCCGCAATATTCAGCTGGCGTGCTGTTATCCAACGTAAATTCCCTGCATCCTGGCATTTAGGAAACTATGATACCCCTGACAGGTTGAGACAAAAATGTATTACAAATAAACTGCTCGGATAACAGATACAATTGATTTTCTGTCCTCACAATCAATTATTTTGTACATATTCTTGTTTGAAAAATAGAGAATTCAGTTCTCTTGGACGAAAACGGATTTCACAAAAAATAACGTGATCGTAAGTACTTCATTTTAAAGCAAAAATTTTAGAGACCAAGAATTTATTCATAAAACGGTGTAATTTTGCCATATGGCCTTTCCCTTCTTATCGTAGTAATGCAGCTCAGTAGAGATTGAAAAAAACGAGCGCGTTGTGAGAGTGGTGACGTTTTGGCCTCGCATTCTGGAGGACGTGGGTTCGAATCCCCTTCCGGCCAAGATTTGGATTTTCTATGGTTTCGCCGAATCACTCCAGGCGAAAGCCGAGATGGTTCCTTGAAAAGGCCATGATTGAATTCCTTCCAGTTCCATGCGCCCAGTGGTTCTCCGTCTCTAATGACCTCAACGGTGACGAGGCGTAAAGCAAGAAAAAAAAAAAGAAATAGATTGTAATTCGCTTTTATCGTAATGTAAATTAGATTCATTTCGATGAGTGTTCATGATGCAGATAGTATCCAGTGCACGCTACACATCAACGTGTTACTCGTTCAAATCAATTGTGATTTTATACCTTAAATTTATAAGTTATTTCCATAAAGAAAATTTCAGGGCGCTACTATAGAACCTGTTAATTAACTAATTCCTGCTACTACAATTTTGGCAGTAAATAAATACTTCAATTCTGTTACGTTGTAATAACTTTCTGTGACATATGAACTGAAAGAATAAAAACCAACACAGTAAATAAAACAAAACAATGGAAGAATGTTATTTTACATGGGAAAGTACATAAGGAATTTCTCCATGTAAATGCCAGCTCTTGAACGTCCTGCTTGATTTATTGTATCGGACTTGTCTGATGTACACTACACAATGCACTGATTTATTATATATAAAAAGTTCTAAATAAATGAGCGAACATGTTATGCTCTTCCTTTGTCACTTATGTTCAACCAGCAGATAAAGCTTGAGGATACATGTGCCTCTTCAGCAAGAAGAGTTATACAGTACTTTAATGGCTACGATACGTTTCGTACGTTCAATTGGCCACAAACTGAGAGTATCCATCAGGCGAATGCCATGGTGCCTGCTATAAGGCTGATGTATCCCACAGCAGAGTCGGGTGAAATGTGTCATTCGTAAACACCGAGCTGTTTTGGGGGAACGCAGGTTTCTAGCGACTTACTCTCCCTTTGATACGTTCAACAAACGAAATTTCTGCAATGTTATGGATTGACTAAAATTATTTTCGTTTTTCTTCTGGATGGAATCTATTTATTGTACGTTCAATTTGATCTCCTGTGAGTATAGTGAAATTTCTGTAGTTTTGCCGTTACTCTCATGAGACTGTGTTGAGACCTGTTGTGCGGCCGATATAACGAAGGATTTACTTTGCCAATTTCTATTTAATTTAATTAGCAGCAAGTTTTACGTTGGTAACAAGAGACATTTTGAGACCGAATAAACGACTGCACTTACATAATACAAATTAAATAAGTTTACAAGTACATATTACAACTACATTAGCAAAGCATGGAAAATGTTTTAAAACACGTATTCGTGTAAGAAATATTGCAGCAGTATTCAATACTACACAAAACAACAAATTTAACGAAGCGCTAGATTCCTGACAAACATTAAAACCGACGTAAAATAGTAGCGAGTGAAGAAGTGTCTTGTGAGCTACTATTCATAGCTACGATCTTTGTTGGCATCCAAATAGACAAGCTTACACTCTGTTTATTTACGAGAGTCGCATTGCTGCCTCTGCCCCAGCACTTTGATGTTGTACGTGCTGCATTGTACCGCTTCGAATCGGTCTTTTGCATTATTAGCTGGTGTGACTGAAATAATCTGAATTGAATGGAGGGGTACAATGCGAGGAACTTTGTTGGTTGTAAGGCTAAACTGACTAATACCCTGCAGTTTGGCAGATCGTTTTTTTATATTTATTGGCAGTGGGCTTAAAACCCACAGCCATTACTTCTATTACATAATTCATTTTTCGTTCATTAAGCCTCCCGTACAATATGCTACACAAAAATTATTTGAACAATGAACACGGGTACAGTAAATAAAGATACAATCCTGAAAAAAATATAACAGTAGCTAAAAGGGGCCTAAAATTTTTATGTCTTAATCTTTGTCTTTTAAACCTGCATATTAGTGGAGCCTTTCATTACCAGTAAAGATGAAACCCCCGAGGTTACCAGCTGCACTGGTAACTCTACGGTGCTATTTGGGCTTTTGCGAAACGGAAGGAAGTAACTGTATGTTCAACACTTGTCTGGGGAAATATAACGAACACGGCAAAGTACAAATGGATACTGGCTAGAATCTCGGTATGGGCCACGCTGATTATGGTTATTAGTTACCTGGGAAGATACCCCCTCCCTGTCTGCACGTTACACAAGCTGAATCATACAAAACACATTGGCAGTTAGCTGACTTAGTTTGAAGACAGAATTAGCACTTACTGCCCTTCCTTATGGTAGCTAACTAATCTAGTTGAATGTATGAAAAAACAATAACAAAAAGTAATAAATCCGAAGACTAGATAAAAACATGTGCTGTGTTGGATGACGATATTGACAAAGCCGTTAGACACTGTCCACGTGTTGGGTTTGACCTAGGTTTGATGGACTTAGTAAACATTTATTCGATAAAGCCAAATATGAATGGAAACTATTATCATATTGTTAATTATCCATGATATGAAGTCGTAACTCATCAACAGTTTCATAATATTCTGATAAAAAGTGGAAGTCGTTAACGACATTTTCTGTTTTAAAGTTAAAGGTAGTTATCTAGAGCGTATTTTTTTTTTTTTTTTTTTACTCCTATACTTAAGTTCTTAAATGATGAAAAGAGAGAACTTGAATTAGAATAGTACAAACTGGATATGGTCTTATGGTCTTCGCAATATAACAAGATCCTTTAATTTATTTAACACTAAGGTCTATCACAAAAACAACTCAGTTTCTGAAAAGGTGAGTTTTACAAAAGTAGATCCGTGGACTCAGAAGTGGTTATATTCGCATTCTTCGTGGTCCACATCACTACACGATGTTCCTAGTCATATAAAAACGGAACTGTTTAAGTTACAAAGTTATCGTTGTATATTGAATCAATTATTTACGGCGAAAAGCATACGGAAAAACAAATAAAATTTTCCTCGGTTTGATTCTGCGGACGTATCAAGTTTCATATTGAAGAGTAATATATCACAGTTTATTTGTTAGTAATGATGAACGTAATAAGAACAACCTACTTGTATGTGCATTTAGAACGGCTGTCTCTATTATGAACACCATTTCCCAGCAATGTGACGTTGCGGATAAAACAAACAATTTTACCTGTAGTACATTAATATCAGCAGTCGCCAAAAATTGCAATATAAATTTTTCAGTGACGCAGGTTATCATTTTTTCACTCATGTAGCTAATCTTTTCAGATAAAAATTTGGACAAGTAGTAGTTTACAGCTTTTTTCCTGGCTTAATTGCTTGTTATTGTAAAATACAAGACCAAATGTTAACAACTAACAGCTGCACACAGGGGTATTTGATACAAAAAGTCGATCAAAATTATTTCTACGTAATTTTGGATTTTTGTTTCGCATCTTTTGTGTATTAGAACTTATAACTGTGAAGTAGCAGTAATAATAAAAAACACGTGTTCATATTTTAAGTGAATATTTCCAAAATACCTCAATAATAATCATACATGTACACTAAAATATCGTTCTGGCTAACCGTCCCGTAACGTCGTCGGAACCTGCACCTTATGGCTCGTTCTCTTCTTGAGTACTCGGGTCCCATTAAAGTAATATTTTAATAGTTTCTGGATTGAATGATTTAGATGTTTTGGGGGTTTTGTGCCTGACGAAGCTCAAATACGGATTCTAAGTTAATGAAAACCTGTTAATGACATCTGTGTTGCACTAAGCCCAACTAAGTTTTCTGGAGTCTCTCTCCCTAAATCGTCGAAAATATTAGTTTCTAGCTTCTGCTGCTGCTGCTTCCTATAGGCAAAAGTGCATCCTCTATTATAAGTGGGCCCTCAATCAATACTTCTTGTATAGGTGACATTGGATGCCACGAATACAGATAATGTACAGTACATCTTAAATTTTTCGTGGCAGTGGGGAATAATTTTTTTATATCTATCTTGTTCCCACTATATAACATTCACATAATAGTATAATACCTGTCAATCAATGTTTTGTTAATACCTATTATCTCAGCGGACATCATTTGCTTAAATTGGTCAAATCATCGAAAGATTTTCCAGGCCGACCCACATTGGTCAGATTGGATTTTATGGGGATTTCGATACATCTTTTGAACCAATCATGGTATTTCTTTAAAAATACCCTCATTCTCTTAGCAGCCTGCCATTTTATTTTAATTTCCAATTTAAGCATTGAAAACTTTTGTTCGAACTGTTGCGCTTGTCCGACCGTGAATGTCGATTGATTTAAAATATTTCCCTCTACTAATTCCAACTTTTGCACAAAATCATTTCCTTTCTTGTGTTTACTCACATCATAAATACCTTTTCGGGTCATTTGCATGATACCAGAAGAGCCCATAATAAAGAAAATCTTAGATAAATTAATGTGACGGAAAAAAGTAAGTTTGTTTCACTGTAAATAATCTAGATATTTTTCGAATAAACAGACGTTTGGCACTTTTTGGCAACTAATTTTCAATGAAACATCAAGATAGTACACTAAACTTATACCATACAAGAAATCAGACTCGGGAAAGGTCCCGAAATATAACAAAATCACTCTTTAATACTTTTCGTAATAAAAAAATCAGTACAAAATGAGTCAGCTTACAAAAATGTACAGAAATAAAGTTGTGCGATACCTTTGGATGTATGTTACTATTATTTCAATTCTAGGTACCTGGCTGAACAATATCCATGATTAAAATCACCACTACTCAATTAACATCACTCACAAATTAAAATGGTACAACTTATAATTTTCTTGTATTTGGTAACAGTACGTTGGTCTTGCATTGTCCTCAGAAGATGACTGTTCACGGGGTGGGAATGAAACTTATCTAAAAAACGTAGCTGATTGTTATTCTATATACATTTGCCTCGTGTCAAGTAGATACGGGTTCTTGGAATTTGCTTAAATTTTTTTTTTTTTTTTTTTTTTTTACTTTCGATCGGCTTTTTGTGTCAAATACCCCTGTGTGAGCTGCATTACTTTTTCCACTGTGTAGATAAATCTTATGCTCAACATGGAAGAAGCCTGCCAAAAAAGACAATACATAATAAAGAGTTATTTCTAACTGTTTGTTGTCTACTGAAAACTTAGGTTCCATAGTGTCATAACAAGGATTTTACAACAGATGAGTTTCTTTAAAGGTATTCGAGATTTGAAAGCGCGAAATTTTCTAGAAATTTAACGTTAAAAAAATACTATTATTTTTTCTTCGTATCATTGCACATGGCAATGACACATTTTTATATGCAAATGTTTATGTAGGTAAGACTTCGAAGTACTCGTACAAAACGTTACCAGGAGTTTCATGAACTACGGTGAAACCATTTACAAGTAATCGGAATGCAGAAGCGAGTTTGTTCTGAGAAACCAAGGACACTGTTACTACAAATATGAACTCCCTGGTTTTATTTGTTATTGCTATCGGAGAAACAGAGAAATTGCTGACTTCGTTTTATAGAGTCGTAATACCTATGGAATGTCTCCCGCGACTCTTCTTTCGCAGCAAGAGTCTACCCCTGGGTACTGAGGGATATTTCTCCGACGCGGCAGATTCCCCTGGCAGCCATAAAGACTTATATATCCAGCCTGCACGCTGCCTGTTACGAGGCCAAACGGAAAGGCTCTTAATGGAACATCTAAAATATTACGCCTTAGAGACTGTGCTCGTAGAATGTAATAACTTGTTTGAGGATTTAAATTAGCACAGATAATAAATGTTTGACGTAACTAACGTGGATATCTTTGTACTCAGCACAGATTGACTCATAAGAGTCTCAACAACAAAGTAGTTTTAATAATTCATTCTAGCCTTCTTAATATTTAATCTTGACTGAATATTTACTACATGATTTCACATATCAAAACAGTTTTCCATACTATTCATTAAGAAGAAATCATGCTAACCTTAATGTTCTTTGCGTTATTAGTAGATTTAAAAAATGATACATAATTCTACATTCAATAAGCACTTGCAGATCTGTGCCATTTATTAGTCAATGTTGATGTGGATCTTCAATACTAGTTCGGGCATTATTTCTCATCTGACGTACGCTTATCCTATTATTCATGCGGTCACAGTTATTGTTAACAGCTGAGGTGTAAAGTGCAACGTCATGTCATGCCATAGCATAATTAAATCGCTGGTGAAAAGAAGTCCAGCAGATCACACATCTGATCTCAATTAGAAATAAATTTACCGCGATACCGCACTATGGTTTCTGGATTAGATAGGCTCAATGGAACCAGCCATTCAAAAGCACAGTGCCTACAATACTCACAGTCTAACGAGAACGTCACTTTTGTCGCAAACGATAGAAGACTAATGCACCACAAAGTCAGAATATGGCAATCTCAGCAATTTGTATATCACACTGACTTTACATTACAGTTCCATTCTAACTGAAAAATACGAAGTAATTCCTAGCTTAAAAATTTTCTCTGTCACCAAGTTTTATTCTCTTCATTATTTTTCAGGTGTTGAGTAACATATTTTTCAGATGCAATGAGGATGCAGATTTATTTCCAAGTAAATTCATTTTTCAGCCAAATGATGTAGATTCCTTACAATGACATAGAATTTGCGATAACTTTTGAGCAGTAATTTTTATTTCACACTAATTATTCATCTTAAAACAAACAAAATTTCTTTTTTTTTATTAGATGCAGGTATAGTTGTCCAAGCATCAAACACTGAGGTATAATATAAGTTGTCGTTCTAACGAAACCTCTTAACATTTTCAACGACTAATAATTTTAAAACGTTTTTCCCACAAGTACTGTACATGTCACTTCTTCACGTTTATGCTCGGTTACATGTCCGAAAATAATGTCAGGAAAAAATGACAAATCAGAGAACGAACTGCTTCGAAGCATGTCTTCTAAGAGCACTACTTTAGACATGAGGGCTTTATGGGGCGTCGACAAGAAGGTGGTGAGAGCCGGAAGATGATTTTGGACAAGGAACGGAAGTGATCACCTACTGCCTCTATGTAGGTTCTATCCTGTCGTTCGCCTGGACTAAAGGCGTGACGGGTGAGCGGCCTCGCA
This sequence comes from Vandiemenella viatica, assembly GCA_031002005.1. Classification (NCBI taxonomy): domain Eukaryota; kingdom Metazoa; phylum Arthropoda; class Insecta; order Orthoptera; family Morabidae; genus Vandiemenella; species Vandiemenella viatica. The sequence continues at coordinate 211,150,900 of JARYHS010008074.1, read as the reverse complement.
ATCGAGAGGACATCACAATACTATACAATTACCTAAGGTCACTCACTCACTCTCGATAGCTATTGGCTGGAGAATGGTGAAGTCACAAGCCGGCCTTCATTCGCAAATTAACAGCGACGAGATATATTTTTGACATTTGAGTTTAAATTTACAGTTAAATAGCTAAACAACTGCAATGAAATTAACTGTGAAAATACATTCATTAAGTTTGTTTTTCCTAGCATTTCATTCTTAAAGAAATATGGAAAAACGAAACGACTGAATAAACATGGAGCTACGAGTACTTTTCAGTAACATATTGCTCATGAAAGTAATATATTTAAAAAAAAAACTTAAATTACTCATGGTATCTGTTATAACGATTGGCAAATATTATTCCAGCCTAGGCTAATTTACAATTTGACTAAAACTTTGGCTAAGATTGCTACTTGACAAAAGTTTATTTGATTTTTACGTATTTTACTGACCACTTTCGTTAAATGTCTTTGTTCACGTTCGATGCATATGAGTTAATAGATTATTTAAAGTGGACATCACACCAAATATTTTACCGAATAGAATATTCTGTCAAATCATTTCTCTTTGGTGCTGCTTAACTAATTAATAATTATCTGAAATTTGCATTAAGTTCTCCGGCCGTTGCGGACACTATGACCAAAGATTACTTTATGTATGTTTGCCCAGCCTCAATCGAAAACAACGTGATTCTTTCTAAGCAATTGGGCACTCCCTTCAAATAGAAAACTTCAAATTTCGCAGAGTGAACTTTTAGGATCAAACACAAGACAGGTTTGTATTTCAGCAAGTTCGAATCTAGCAACCACGACCTTTGAAAAATTAAAGAATAGCACGATCGTCAATGTCTGGGTTTAATGTATCTTCCGTGTTCTTAAAGCTAAAGAGATTTTAGCAACCGAAAAGGTGAAACACAGGTCAAGTTCGTATTTGATCAGATCAGGTCAAAATGTCATAATCTTTGAGGCTAAAAACTGGTACTATTCTGGACCCGCGACCATACGCTAAAAAAAAGTCACGGGCTTATACTAGTCTACAATAACAGCCTACATTCATTGTTTAATTCAGATTTTTTTGTGGTAATCTGATTAGAATCACAGGTTGCTTAGTTGTATTTTCTGCTATCCTTGAGCGATATAAAATTTATTTGAAAACTCTGCACTTGTCATGGCATGATAGCTTAAAAGTTTCGTTTTTAGGCTTTGACATAACAAAGGGTATATAGCAGCAAATTTATTTTATTTATTTCTCGTGTCCAGGACATAACAAGTTGAAAAAACAAATCATATTAATTAATTAATATTAAACTATAAACACAATTAAATAGAATGTGACCAGAATTCCGATGGCCTTGATGGCCTTCTCGTTTGCCCTGTAAAGGTCGTCGATATTGCAGGTTTCAGGGAGATTCCTGCATATCAGAAGATGTTGTGGGTTCTTAAGCTCACCACATTCACATAGATCGTTGTCATTAGTGTACCCCCATTTTTTAATATTATATTTGCATCGGGACACTTCAGTTCTTAATCTGTTTAGAGCCTTCCGTATAGCATATGGCTGATTACATCCCGCAGCCGGTGCCTCTTTGATGTTCCTCCACTGTTCTTCAGGCAACGAATTTCGCCATAGTTCTAGACGGCGTGCTCCAGTAGAAGATGTTATGGCTGTAGTTGATTGTACGAAGCTCTTCCTTGACTTCAGCCTTGTGGGTTGAGATTCGTGTCCAAACAAAGGGTGTCTGGGGTCTGTTTCTTGTTTCCTCTTCTCCCTCTCTGCAGCTGTTTTCCTACGAATGTCAGGTGGTGCTATACCCATGATTTGGCATATTTTACTAATAGGAGTTGGTTTTAGGTAACCTGTTACAATGCAACCAGTATCATTCAATGCTATATCAACCTGCTTAGCATGTGCAGTTTTGCCAAACTGGTGCTGAGTATTCTGCTGCAGAGAAACTAAGTGCCAGGGCAGATGTACGAAGCAAATTTGGATGTGCTCCCCAGGATGTACTTGTAAGTTTCCGGATGATATTGTTCCGGGCAGATTAAGTTTCATATCCTCACAATGGGTTTTGAATATGAGAGATCGATCAAGCTTTACTCCTAGATATTTTGGAGTATCGCAGTGTAGTAGTTGTTGCCCCCTCTAGTTGATGTTCAACTTCTTTCTGGCTTCTCTGTTTCTCAGATGGAATGCACAGACCTGTGTTTTTCCAGTGTTGGGCTTCAAGTGATTAGCATCATAATACTTGGCCATATGTTCAAGAGCTGTTGTCAGCTTCACCTCCACCGCCTCAAAGGTTGTGCCTTGAGCTGCAACTGCTGTGTCATCAGCATAAATGAATGCTCTTGTTCCAGGAATAATTGGTTGATCCTAATTTATCTAGTAGAAACAATAAATTCAAAAAAATTAAAACGATCAGCGGCTAACAGATGCTTTTAGCACCTAATTGCGGAGTCTTGATAGGTAGGGTTGCGGGACGCTGGGTGCTGTGTCAGATTACGTGCCATTTGCCACGTACCGGTACAACGGACCGTAGATTCGTGGAACACTGCTCGTAGCGTGGATCGCAGTAGACATGCAGATGTTAATGAAGTTACGGGCTATATCAGCAAGCGGTCGGAGTTAACATTTTCGTACTCATGACACTGAAACTGAAAGATCAATCACATCATTTACGAAGAATATAATAGTGAGAAAATATATCAGAAAAGTTTTGTATAACTTTAATTTATTTAGCATTTTAGAACACCAGAATTTTTTTCTGATTGTTTCAAAGCTATGTTATCTGTTATTTTACGTTTTTGTACGAAAAAAATTCGCTAGATGTATGGCTTATGTATAATTTAAGTTTCAGTCTCACACTTCTTAAATTAGTGACGTCTATTCCTTCGTCAGAACTTTTATTACAAAAATAATTGAACATGATTAATAGCTGTAGCTGCATATAATACATAACCACAACCAAATAGGCACTGTACTCCCAAAATAAATACATTACTTACACATAAAGAGAGTTAGAAAATATAGATTTATTTCATTGTTCAGTAACAATGATATTGTCAGTTACGAATCAGTCAGGTGTTTATTGCAAGGAGTGAATACACTGTAAGTGAGCACTATTTTCTTCAATCTTCTAACATAATAATGTAAAGGTTCCCCATTTCTTCTTAGTTTTATAAATAGAACTAGCATTTTTTCCACTTTTTCCCGAGCGCGAATCCTGGTGTACGTGGTAATGCTTTACTCTTTTTATCATAGAACGTATATTAATATGGAGAAGGAAAAAATATAAACGTCATTTATAAACTTTCCCTGCTTTTAGTTATTACTTTAGATTGGGATTTCATACTGATGACCAAGGTTTTTTTCTTTTTACTTATATTTCAACGCAATATAATATATGAAATATCAGAAATTAAAGTTAAGCGAAAAATTATCCATATTAATACATACGTATCATGCTGTATATCAGTGTTACCCTAACCCACCAAGAAGTATAGAATTATATCACTAAGCATAATATTTGATTAGTTACAATTAATTTTTAAAAAATCACATTTTAAAATGATAATACGGAATAAAACAGGAAATTTCTATCAGCTTTTAATATCGATATTAAGCATAAAGATGTTTACAGTAAAAATCACACTTTCGTTACGGTTATAGAAGTGTTAATGTGTGATGTAGTGTTTTGACTAAACATATGTTTTAAATTTTACAATAAGTACTAAGATGTTTGCTGTAAATTAAATATCACAAGTCCTTTGCGCTTATTGAATTGTTAATCTGTAATGTAGTGGTTTGATTAAGGTAATCCGTTTATATCAATTTACAACCTTTCAGAAAAATAAAGAAATAAATAACCAAAGTAAAAAAACAATATAAACACAATCTAGAGAGTCGTAGAGGCATGTTTGGTGAGTAATCCTTAGCGCACAAAGATATTTACAGTAAATTAAATATTAATTTTTCTTATTGCGCTTGATTCATTCGATTCATTTTAAGTGACATTTCAGAAATTTGAAGAGATAAAAAGCTCAAGTCAATTAATAACACAGAATCCAAAGAGTTTTTATATGATCTTTTGTATTTCTTGAAAGGAGTGCTCATTTTAATACAGGGTGATCCGTGGCACTTATCTGTCCCATCTTGAAATGATTATATTTCTTGATCAGATCCTCGGTCGTAAGATGTTTTCGCAAATTTTAAGCATACGTTCCATAAGTTTGAAAACATCATCCAAACTGATGCGGTAAATGCTATTTCAAACCCTCACACACATACAGCTCGCTTGCTGATATATAACATCAAAAACTAGCGATAACATCCATGCAAACCCTTTAAAGCAATAGACAAATTGAAATACGAACTTCAATCCATTTGCACATTCTATCCTCGACTACCATGAAGGCTGTCGAATTTGGGACAAAATATAACACACAATTTATTTCACTTCCTTATTGGCCTCCGTTTTGCTGCCTAGTGCGCTTAGAGTTTAGATATTTCTATTTAGTAAAGATTAATTATGCGTATAACAGCATAGAAAATGAGTAACGACCAACAATAAGAGTGACTTACTTCGTTACGCCTGGTATGTAGTTATTAAATAAACAACATTTTTTGACGTCGAAGTATAATAAATTTAGAAATATCCTTCCCCTCAACAGAAAAGAGTTTAGTTGCAACAAAATCTTCTCGGGTGTCCAGCCGGATGGACACCCGAGAAGATTTTGTTGCATCGATACACCGGGAAAGTCTCCACTCACACAAGAGTTTAGTTATCAACATAAAACTAATAACACACCAAACAATCTTTAAATTAGTTGTGTGGATTTCATGGGTTGGAAATAAACTGATATTAACTTCATATTATTATTAGTTATTATTTATTGTATTTTCCAATTATTATTTTAGGCACTTTAAAGTAAAATTTGATTTTCCCATTTCCACTCATCAAATAAATTTGTATAAGAATTTTAAATTGGAGTAGGAATAAAAGAACCTAAGTCCTCCAAAAATATGGAAAAATTTAAGATACTTGGTAACTGAGATGTGACATTCTCACATAAAGAGTCTAGCAGATTTAATTAGCAGTCGCAAATTTCATGGCAAATTTCACAGAAGGAGTCTAGCAGATTTAATTAAAAGTCGCAAATTTACAGTTTTTCGAATACCAACAAACTGTAACGTTTCTGAAGGCATCGTTTGAGATAATACAGTAGGATTTCGAAATTACTTATTAATCTCAATTTCTTGCACATTTTTTTGTTTAAATATAAAAATTCTTTAATTAACTTTGATCTCTATCAATTCAGAAGTGTACACCAAATTTTACAGTCATGTTTGACAAGTTATTTCAGTTTGTAAACACGCAATGAACTACATCGTTGTAATGTGCAATCAGATATTACGGGAGTGCAGTGTTTACACATTCCCTGAAAGTCTGTTTTGTTAATAGGTTCGTTTGGTCTTTAATTTCTCCGACGCGGCATATAAGGGAAATAAAAAAGTACCATTTTGAAATCAAAGCCATATGATCAAAGAACTGGTAATTTTTTACCAATAACCAGGATATAATATCTATTATGGGTTAGATATTTTATTTTGATGCCACGGGAGAAACAGTCTCAGGGATGTAGATCAGTGCATATAATTATTAACAAACCAGTAGCATTACAAACTACTGATTACCTTTTAGTTACATCCCACAGTTAACTGCAAATACACAACAGTCCATGTTAGTTACTATATACGAATATAATTTCCAGAGACTTTTATTAATTGCTACATTCACCGCCATCTTCGATAACCCAAAAATGCGTAGTATTTTCTGTCATTTCTAGTTACCAAATTACGAAAAAAAAAATTATTTGACAGAACAAAATAGATTCTGAAGCAAAAACTTATAGTCTAGATTTAAAGCTGTCAGGATTTCGTAGACAACCTTTTATTTCCTATGGTAAATTTGTAAATCGGAAAAGTAAATGAGGGAGGAATTTAACATTCCAATTATAAAAGAAAATTTAAATTATATATGTATATATATATATATATATATATATATTAGATGACTGGGGTAATTTCCACATTGGCGTTAGCTCCATCGCAATTAAAATTAATATAATAATAAAAGGCATTAAATAAAAAGTAATGCAAGTACACCTACATTTCTAAAAAGATTTCTAAGCAAATTTCTGGGCTTGTTCCACACATAGTTATAAGTGGTCACAAGGCGGTTGTGGTAACTTTAAAATCTAGTCTGACGTTGAAACATGATAAAGATAAGCTCGTATACTGCTTCGATAAGGCAAAAGAGGTGGGTTGACCACTTGATGACAATTTTTTAAACATACACGCTAAATACGAATGTTGAGGAACTTTGGGGCAATTTGAAAGAAATAATATGGACTGGTATAAATAAATTTGTTCCAAAGAAATTTATTATGGTTAGTAAGAACTTTCCGCGGCTCAATCAGGAGGTCAGACGTTTAAACATGAAGCAAAGGCATTTACCATGGTAAAGGAATCGAAGGACTCATCTCATCGCCTTAAATTAGTCCCGCTGCGAGCGGAAGTGCGCAAGGCAATGCGTGAAGCTTTTAAAAAATTTCAAGTCAGGAATTTATCTGGAGGTCTAATTACTAATCGCAGGTTGACTCAGTTCTATTAGATTTTAAAAAGCCTTTCGACACTGGGCCTCATACAAGATTACCTACGAAACTTCGTAGTTATGGTATATCTAGACAAATATGTGACTGGGTTGCAAACTGTTTGAAGGATAGAACACTGTAGTCCTCGACGGAGAGCGCTCATCACTGACAGATGTGAGGTCTGGGGTTCTCCATGGGAGTGTGATAGTGCCTCTGTTTTTTCTCATATACATTAACGATTTATACGATGTAATAACTTAGGGGGAGGGGAAATATGATTTGCCGATGATGCTATTATTTATCGTGCAATAAAAACCCAGGACAACTGCGCTTTGTTGCAAGCGAATGTTATGAAAAAAATAATTGCTTGGTGCAAAGACTGGCAGCTGGGATTAAACGCTAAAAAATGTCAAGTCATGCATATCAGTAAAAAGCGACACCCTTTAGCTCAGAATACGAAATTAATGGCACTGTTCTTAGAACCGTAGATTCCGATAAATGCCTAGGTGTAACAGTTCGTAATAATTTGTTGTTGAATGAATATATTGAAAAAGAAATTGGGAAAGCAAATCATATGCTCCGATTTCTAGGTCGTAATTTAAAACAATGTACACCGGAAGTTAAATCGATTGCAAACAAAGTTCTGGTGCGTCCTCACTTAGAATATTGTTGTTCTGTATAGGCTCCCTATCAAAAGGGGTTAAGGGATGCATTGGAAAAGTTCCAAAGAAGATCCGCCTGATTCATGAAAGGTATATGTAGCTGGAGGGAAATCATAAGTGCGATGTTGAATGAATTGGGTTGGAAAGACCTGGAACACCGAAGGAGTTGCTCTCGGCAGAAGTTCATTGAAATATTCAAGACTGACCTATTTCAGAATGATGGCAAACACATTTTACTACCAGCTACATTCATATCTAGGAATGACCGAGAAAATAAGAGAAATCAGGGCCAGAACCGATTCATTTCTATACTCTTTTTTTCCAACGAGCGATTAGGGAGTGGAATAGGAAGGAGTCATCGAAAGAGAGAACTTAGATTCCGATATTTATTAGTTACGACGGGTAAAATACGACTGAAAGATGTACAACATTACAAAATAAAGGTTACATTATAACAGTTTCGCTTAGTTAAGCAACTGAAAAGAAAAAAATTGCCAGAATTCAGCGTTCACTCCGTCATTTCTGACAGACTTAGAAACTAGTAAAAATATTAATGAGGTTACAGGATATAAATGTATACCAGTAAGAAGTATTAAAAATTCCAATTTGGATTACTGTACACTTGCATTTGATGGAAAACGGATATACACTGATCAGCCAAAACATTATGACCACCTACCTTATAGCTGGTATGTCGGACGTTTACACGGATAACAGCGGCGACGCTTCTTGACATGGAAGCAAATAGACCTTGGTAGGTCGCTGGAGAGAGTAAACAGCACATTTGCACACACAAGTCCTGGAATGGGAGTGATGAGCTCTGACGCCACGTTCTGTCACATCCCAGATGCGTTCCATCGGGTTCATATCAGGCGAGTTGGAGAGCCAGCACATCAACTGCAACTCGCCACTGTGTTCCTCGAAACACTCCAGCGCTCTCCTGGTCTTGTGAAATGGCGTATTATCTTGAAAAATGCCACTGGCGTTGGGAAACATGGTCGTCATGAAGGGGCGTACAAGGTCTGCAACCAGTGCACGATACTTATTGGCCGTCATGGTGCCTTGCACGATCTCCACTGGGCCCATGGATGCCCACGTGATTGTTCTCCAGAGTATAATGGAGCCCCTGCCAGCTTTTCCCCGTCCCGCAGTATAGATGTCGAGAAGCTGTTCCCCTGGGAAACAACGGATTCACACATTCCCATCGGCATGATGAAGAAGGTATCGGGATTCATCAGACCATGCAACGCTCTGCCACAGTGCCATAATACATTCATTAAGTTTGATTTTCGTTGCTTTCCATAGTAAAAAGGAAAAAAAAGTCGATAAACTTTACTGTTAAAAAACACGTTGAACTACTTTCCAGTATGATGTAAACTTTATGACCACAGTTTATATACGTGTTTGCTATTAAATGAGTGTTAACCTTACCATTTTATATAGATTTAAATCATTGAGGATACGACTATATAAACGCGATGTGAAACTTATTAATTCATTTGATTTTTGCCTTTAGCTGGAACATAGTATTTAAAACAGGTAAATAAAATATTTTCTTATTATTATTATTATTTCAAGAAAAGACAGCTTTTACTTTGTTTAACTAATTTAAAACACAACAAACAGCTTTTCATTTATGAAATAAGAATTCAACAACGATATTCTTGCCACAAATTAACAGCGAGCATAGATATTAAAATGTGCACTGTTTAATACCTAAGCAACTGCTATGAAATTAATTGCCATAATACTGTCATTAATTTTGCTTTTCGTAGCGTTTCATAAGTAACAAATATCGTTAGACGTTACTGTTAAAAAACGTGGGACTACTTTTCAGTAACATGTTGACTTGAAGAAACTTAAATTACTCATGATCTCTGCTATAACAGTGAACGTGTTAACTATTAAATGAGCATCAAGCTTACCCTTTCTTATACATTTAAACCATCGAGGATATGACTATATATATACGATGTGAAACTCATTAATTCAGTTCATTTCTTAGCTACAGCACTTAGTATTTACAACACGTAGATATAATATTTTCTTATTTCAAGAGAATACAGCACATACTTTATTTACCCAATTTAAAACATAGCAAGCAGCTTTTCATTTATTTATCGTAATTTAACAACGATATTCTTATTTAAAATTATATATAATTATTCGTAGCATATCATTCTTTAAAAAAAAAAAATATTGAAAAACCTTATGGCTTAAAAAACGTGGAACTACTTTTCAGTAATATGTTGACTTCAAGAAACTTAAATAAATCTTGGTCTAGGTTATTTAAAATGGAAAACAGACTTCAGATATGTGACCTAAGCAAGTATTCTAGCAATTCATTTCTCCAGAGTTGCTTAACTATTAAATAACAGTTATAAGCTGAGATATGTAGTAAAATTTGTGGCCCGAGGTTACATCTACTACATAATTTCCTAAGCTCACTCATTCACTCACCTCGACAGCTATTGGCTGGAGAACGGTGACGTCGCGCGTCAGCCTTCGTTCGCAAATGAACAGCGACCAGAGACATCATTACAAGAAATTCGAGTTATGTCCACAATTTAAGAGCTAAGCAACTGTTATGAAATTAATCGCCAGAATACATAAATTAAGTAATATGAAACTGTATTTTATTCTTAAGACAATATGTAAAAGCTTTACGGCTAAAAAGAACGTGGAAAACAAAAACTTTTCAGTAACATGTCGCTACTAAAAGTAACATAAAAACTTAAATTACTGATGGTATCTGCTGTAACCACGAATACCAATTGTCATTCCAGCCTAGGCTAAATTTCCATTTAATTAAAACTTTCGCTAATGTTATTGCTTGACCAGTGTTTGTACATTACGGTTTATGTAGAGCGGTCTGGTGGCTCAGTGGTTAAGCGTCTGACTGCAGATCGAAGGGTCCTCGGTTCGAATCCCTGTCTCTGCGGGAATTTTCAAAGGCGCTTTACCCCATCTTCACCTCTGTCACAGCTAGTTGTGTAAAGTGAAGTACCAGAACGCTTCCGTGCTTCGGATTCCACGTTAAACTGTAGGTCCCCTGTACCCGGCAGGATAGTCGGGTTAGGTTAAGAAAGCTGCGATAGGGGCGTAACGCGCAGCCATTAAAAACCCTATCTCCAGGTCATTATTATTATTACGGTTTATTTGCTTTTTATGTGTTTTACTGACCACTTGCGCTAATGACTTTTGTTCATGTTCGCTGTACGTAAGTTAATAGGTTATTTAAAGTGGACATCTGACCAAATATGTCACCGAATCGAGTATTCTGGTAATTCATTTCTTAGGAATTGCTCAACTATTTAATAATCTGGAATCTGTATTAAGTTCTGCAGCCATTACAGGCACTATGACCAAAGAATAAACTATGAATATTTACCCAGCCTCAATAAAAAAAAAAAAAAATTTTTAAAAGAACATAATGCTTTTGAATCAAACAGGAATTCTACGAATTTTGCAGAGTGAAATTTTAGGGTAAAATACAAGTCAAGTTTATATTTCAGCAAGTTCGAGTCTACAACCTTTGAAACAATTATACGATAGCGCGATCGTCCCTTTCCATTTTTAATACGTCTATTAATATTTCTGAGTTCTTCAAGCCCAAGAGATTTTATTCATCCTAACGTTGAAACACAGCTAAAGTTCTTATTTGGACAGATCAGGTCAACCTGTCATAATCTTTAACCATAAAAACCTGAAATATTCTAGACCCGTGACGATACGCAAAAAACGATCACGGCTTACGCTAGTCATTAATAAATACAATTTGCACTTTTTTTTCCCTCATTTTTACTTTATTTACACTTTCTCAATAGCTTTTCACAAATTCAAAAAACTTTCACAAATGAATTTATTAAAATTTGGACAGGACAACGTCTGTCGGGTCACCTAGTATAAAATACATATTAGCCAACATTATCAGCAACAACAAAACTCTCGCCTTCCTCCTTTCTATTCTTGTGAAACGTACACGTTATACTTGAAATATAGCCATAGTTATAACGATATATGACCTGAGAACGCAGGAAATTTATTTTTCCCAAGGTGTTTCCAACAAATATCTACGTTTGAGTGCATATTGAATGCGGAGAGCCTGAAAGGTTACCCAGGGCAGTGTGGCTGAAATGCGGCCGCTCGTGAATTATGGAACAGCAGCATCTGCGGGTCGGCTTTACGTTTTTCTTTACGTCTTTACTGCTGAGCATATCCCCTCAACCTGTTCCCTCAAACACGTAGGCAATCTATATCTGCTGCTCTTCTCCGAACCAATATTTGATTCAATAAAAGATACATGATTCCAAAGTGGTATATTCCACGCGTCTGATTAATCGTCCCATTGTCTAACTAAGACCTTTTTGAGATGACGCAACTGAAGAGAGAAGGAATTTTCTATGCGGTAATCCGTGAAAAATAAATTTTGCTACTCCTTCTGTGGTTTGTTTGAAGTAAGCGTTACGCCATATGTGCCTGTTTCGATACTTAATAGCACGTCAATATGGCACCTCACTGCTTTAACCTTTCCTCCTCGCAATCAATTAAATAAAGTTTTTCACACTCCTGATTGAGACATTCCTAGTCTGGGTACAGAGGAAGTACGACCATTTCCTTTAATCGTGTTTTAGTATGTCTGTAGGTGCCTATATTGAGTATTATAGGATGTTGTTTTATTTTGCAAGAGGACGACAGAAGATAGAATGCGGAACTCGGAACCGGTACGTTAACGCCTACTCTTACGGGCAACAACATGGGTTGCCAGGTCGTACGACCCCATCAGACCGCCAAACTGCCGTTAAGCCACCACTCCAAGCATATTGCGGAGAAGTTTAAAATTTAACGCAAGCGTTTCGTATACACTCTGTGTTGGATCAATTGCTCACCACCATCTCTACAAGAAGCCGGGTATTCTCTAAACAGGTAATATTGTGACCACGTCATAGACATCACCCATAAACTACGTGGCTCCATATTGTTTTCCCTTGAAACCCCTCCCCCTCCCATTAACGAGGCCTGACGTGTCTTTTGCCTCGACCCCCTCCCTCACCAGTGTGTTGCGTGTAGCTTCTTGCCTATTAATTCCAGAACACTTTTTATAGTGTTTTCTCTTGGCAGAATGACACAATTGATATTTCATTATACACTTTTGTATAATTATAAATACTTTGAATGAAATGTTGACACTAGCTACTCCTCCTAAAGATGAATTGTAGGGAAAACCTCTTTATCAGATATAATAAGGGATCCTTTTCTTCTTGAGGTGTTACTTAAAACATTCTCCGTGTCTCGTTCATCACTGTTCGTTATTTGACAAAATAAATCAAATTATACATGTCCCATAAAAAACTAAGAAGAGCTGCATTTTTTGTTTTCTTTTGCTCCAATTCTGTCACCTTTCATTCTAAATTACCAGGGAATGATTCTTTGATCTGCTTAAAATAACTAGTTGGATAATGAAAACTCGTTGGAAAAACATTGTCCATAAGCTAGGTTAGTTTATTTTACAGCGCCACTTCACATCACACATTGATCCTCAGATTCACTTGACAGAACAAAATTACAATTGTTTTATGAACGAGTGATGTGGTCATACGCGAGCGGTAAAATAGCTTTATTTCAAACCATCAAAACAATGCAAACTGTAACTGCCTTGGAAAATTACGAGTGACCTCTGTAAACGAATTTGAGACTGGGTACATCATGTCTAATGTTTTTCGAATCTTAATGCGCCATCTCCTGTTAGTTAGTATAAATGCGCTGGCCGTGTGTAACCCAACGCTATGACTTCAAGTCACACGCATGCGAAGCACTGTTAATGTATAGAGTAACTAAATTTCATACGGAGATAATTAAATGGTAGAAATAAATATCCACCTACTGTTATGTGATGTTCTGTTCCTTATTTTAACTGTGAAAAATAAAATAAAACTACGTGGCTTGGCTCGAAAACTTATCCTCCTCCCCCTGTTCCACGCAGCTCAGAGTAGCTTACTACCCAAGCCCTCCATACTCCCCTAGACTGATAGCCTCCTCCCCCTGTTCCACGCAGCTCAGAGTAGCTTACTACCCAAGCCCTCCATACTCCCCTAGACTGATAGCCTCCTCCCCCTGTTCCACGCAGCTCAGAGTAGCTACTACCCAAGCCCTCCATACTCCCCTAGACTGATAGCCTCCTCCCCCTGTTCCACGCAGCTCAGAGTAGCTTACTACCCAAGCCCTCCATACTCCCCTAGACTGATAGCCTCCTCCCCCTGTTCCACGCAGCTCAGAGTAGCTTACTACCCAAGCCCTCCATACTCCCCTAGACTGATAGCCTCCTCCCCCTGTACCACGCAGCTCAGAGTAGCTTACTACCCAAGCCCTCCATACTCCCCTAGACTGATAGCCTCCTCCCCCTGTTCCACGCAGCTCAGAGTAGCTTACTACCCAAGCCCTCCATACTCCCCTAGACTGATAGCCTCCTCCCCCTGTTCCACGCAGCTCAGAGTAGCTTACTACCCAAGCCCTCCATACTCCCCTAGACTGATAGCCTCCTCCCCCTGTTCCACGCAGCTCAGAGTAGCCTACTACCCAAGCCCTCCATACTCCCCTAGACTGATAGCCTCCTCCCCCTGTTCCACGCAGCTCAGAGTAGCCTACTACCCAAGCCCTCCATACTCCCCTAGACTGATAGCCTCCTCCCCCTGTTCCACGCAGCTCAGAGTAGCTTACTACCCAAGCCCTCCATACTCCCCTAGACTGATAGCCTCCTCCCCCTGTTCCACGCAGCTCAGAGTAGCTTACTACCCAAGCCCTCCATACTCCCCTAGACTGATAGCCTCCTCCCCCTGTTCCACGCAGCTCAGAGTAGCTTACTACCCAAGCCCTCCATACTCCCCTAGACTGATAGCCTCCTCCCCCTGTTCCACGCAGCTCAGAGTAGCTTACTACCCAAGCCCTCCATACTCCCCTAGACTGATAGCCTCCTCCCCCTGTACCACGCAGCTCAGAGTAGCTTACTACCCAAGCCCTCCATACTCCCCTAGACTGATAGCCTCCTCCCCCTGTACCACGCAGCTCAGAGTAGCTTACTACCCAAGCCCTCCATACTCCCCTAGACTGATAGCCTCCTCCCCCTGTTCCACGCAGCTCAGAGTAGCTTACTACCCAAGCCCTCCATACTCCCCTAGACTGATAGCCTCCTCCCCCTGTTACCACGCAGCTCAGAGTAGCTTACTACCCAAGCCCTCCATACTCCCCTAGACTGATAGCCTCCTCCCCCTGTTCCACGCAGCTCAGAGTAGCTTACTACCCAAGCCCTCCATACTCCCCTAGACTGATAGCCTCCTCCCCCTGTTCCACGCAGCTCAGAGTAGCTTACTACCCAAGCCCTCCATACTCCCCTAGACTGATAGCCTCCTCCCCCTGTTCCACGCAGCTAAGAGTAGCTTACTACCCAAGCCCTCCATACTCCCCTAGACTGATAGCCTCCTCCCCCTGTTCCACGCAGCTCAGAGTAGCTTACTACCCAAGCCCTCCATACTCCCCTAGACTGATAGCCTCCTCCCCCTGTTCCACGCAGCTCAGAGTAGCCTACTACCCAAGTCCTCCATACTCCCCTAGACTGATAGCCTCCTCCCCCTGTTCCACGCAGCTCAGAGTAGCTTACTACCCAAGCCCTCCATACTCCCCTAGACTGATAGCCTCCTCCCCCTGTTCCACGCAGCTCAGAGTAGCCTACTACCCAAGCCCTCCATACTCCCCTAGACTGATAGCCTCCTCCCCCTGTTCCACGCAGCTCAGAGTAGCTTACTACCCAAGCCCTCCATACTCCCCTAGACTGATAGCCTCCTCCCCCTGTTCCACGCAGCTCAGAGTAGCCTACTACCCAAGCCCTCCATACTCCCCTAGACTGATAGCCTCCTCCCCCTGTTCCACGCAGCTCAGAGTAGCTTACTACCCAAGCCCTCCATACTCCCCTAGACTGATAGCCTCCTCCCCCTGTTCCACGCAGCTCAGAGTAGCTTACTACCCAAGCCCTCCATACTCCCCTAGACTGATAGCCTCCTCCCCCTGTTCCACGCAGCTCAGAGTAGCTTACTACCCAAGCCCTCCTAATCCCCTAGACTGATAGCCTCCTCCCCCTGTTCCACGCAGCTCAGAGTAGCTTACTACCCAAGCCCTCCATACTCCCCTAGACTGATAGCCTCCTCCCCCTGTTCCACGCAGCTCAGAGTAGCTTACTACCCAAGCCCTCCATACTCCCCTAGACTGATAGCCTCCTCCCCCTGTACCACGCAGCTCAGAGTAGCTTACTACCCAAGCCCTCCATACTCCCCTAGACTGATAGCCTCCTCCCCCTGTACCACGCAGCTCAGAGTAGCTTACTACCCAAGCCCTCCATACTCCCCTAGACTGATAGCCTCCTCCCCCTGTTCCACGCAGCTCAGAGTAGCTTACTACCCAAGCCCTCCATACTCCCCTAGACTGATAGCCTCCTCCCCCTGTACCACGCAGCTCAGAGTAGCTTACTACCCAAGCCCTCCATACTCCCCTAGACTGATAGCCTCCTCCCCCTGTTCCACGCAGCTCAGAGTAGCTTACTACCCAAGCCCTCCATACTCCCCTAGACTGATAGCCTCCTCCCCCTGTTCCACGCAGCTCAGAGTAGCTTACTACCCAAGCCCTCCATACTCCCCTAGACTGATAGCCTCCTCCCCCTGTTCCACGCAGCTCAGAGTAGCTTACTACCCAAGCCCTCCATACTCCCCTAGACTGACAGCCTCCTCCCCCTGTTCCACGCAGCTCAGAGTAGCTTACTACCCAAGCCCTCCATACTCCCCTAGACTGATAGCCTCCTCCCCCTGTTCCACGCAGCTCAGAGTAGCTTACTACCCAAGCCCTCCATACTCCCCCAGACTGATAGCCTCCTCCCCCTGTACCACGCAGCTCAGAGTAGCTTACTACCCAAGCCCTCCATACTCCCCTAGACTGAGCACCGTAGTTAATGGAAGCTCCCTTAGCGACCGCAGCCCAGTTTTGTTTTCTACTATTTGCGATTATAGTCAAGAATATATCAATCAACAATTTTAGGCATTAATGAGGTTTTATGTGTTCCATGTAGTCGGTATATTCCACGGCATTCTCTTCAAACAGCACCTTAACTCATGTTAAAGGCCATTCCATACTTGACATCATGTCAGGTTAGGTCAGCTCATGGTCCAGGATTTCCCTAGTAGCATTCAAAGACGCGGTCAGGTCAGGACATGTCAAAACATATTTTTGACCCTTATAAATTGTTTTGTTACTGTCCAAACCTTACAGTTTTTACGTTCAGTTTAACGAAAGAGTTGATTCTACTTTAACTAACAGTAGAGGCCCATGAATAGTACGCTCTATATTTTCTACGTGAATAATATAATTAATTAAATTTTTGCGATAATTATACTTCTAGCGCAATAAAATGTAATTTTATAAATTTTATGTGTTTAACTTTTACATTTTTAGTGATATCTATCCACAGTTCGACAAACTAGACGTTGTGGTATGACGGAGTCATCCACAATGAATATTAATAAATAATTATTAATATTCAGCTTTTCCTTGTAATATTCATTTATCTAAATTGTAAATATTATAAATATTAGGGTTAATTCATAGGTGAATAATTATGTATTAAACCCGGGCAGCCAGATTTATTATTATATGATTTAATTTCTGTGCAAAACTTGCCATTCAGAAAATATTAAATGTGGGAAGTTGGAACTGCAGTTTTGAACGTTCAGAGAACGGGACAATGCTCAGTGTCGCCGTCAGGCTGACGCCTTTGCTCACAAAGGGGTGGCGCGCGGGAACCGTTACCTGCCGAGTGTACTGACCTCATCCCTTCCCAGTGCCCCGACAAGGTCAAGCAAAATGTGCGGGAACGGGTAGCAAATGTTAGTGACGACACGAAGCACGTGATGATGGACATATATCGATGCACCAATCGGGAACGGATACAGGGGTTCACAGTTGTTAATTCAAGGCTTCTGTTCCATGTGCGGGGAGAGGAAAGCTGGCTTTTCCGCGACAAGAGGACACGACGCCATATTCACTTCACTTGCTGCCGAGACGAGCTACAGTGCGGACGTGTCACCCGATACGCCCTTAGCCGTTGATCAGTGATTGTGTCTGGTCGCATAGTCTGGCTCAGATGGGCTGGAAGCTGAGCGGTCTACCTGCCAGAGATTGTAAGCTGATGTGCTAACGCGAACATATCCGCAAATCTGGTATTCGTTGCAGCAGTGGCACAGAGCGTGTCACCTCGTCGAGAAGATGCGGTTACGGTAAAGTACCGACGCATAGGTCCACAGTTCCATTGGGTTTTAACGAGGCTTGCTAATCCGTAAACGGCTCCTGAGATAAGACTCTGCTCCCATCATAACAATTACTAAGCTAACAAATATTTCATGTTCATAACTTCAAATTCGAAGCATCTTGCTCATTGTTTTAAATTCAAACGATGCTTTTAACTTTAAACGGCGCCCCTGGGATTCTTTTGTAAATGTTAACTTTTAGTTGTTGGCCTGTAATGCCACTTTAAAACATGTTGACTTTGAAAAATCATTGAGCTATCTAAATCAGTTTTATGTTTGCTTTTATCTGGCGTATAGTAAATGTCGGGTGTTGCTTGTTTGTTGTCTTTGGATTATGTTTATCGTAACGTTAACTATACCCAGCCTTGTATAAGCCAGAAGACTAAATAAATTGAGTATAATTTTGTGTGAAACTAACTTCTTGTAGAAATCATGGTTCTAGTTCACCATTTAACCAAATAACCAACTTATTGGATGTCATACATATTATTAATAATTGTATTTCATCAACGTATTGGCTCCCCCTCCCCTAACCGACGGTCCAATACAACGTGAACAATTACAGAGGAATTTCCCTGGTAGCAATCACATATAATATACTGCCAAAAGCTCTTCAAAACAGAATTGCACCAGTAATAGACAAATAAATCGGAGAATACCAAGGTGGGTTCAGAAAAGGACAATCCTGTATACAACTGATTCTAAATCTGAAAACTATAATACGAGACAGGGTTACACAGAACAAAAACTATGTTTTAGCTTATGCGGACTTCAAGAAACCCTACGACTCAGTAGATAGTGTCTCATTACTGAACATTTTACAGAAATTTGGTGTTGACTTGAAATCGGTCAACACAATCAGGCACACCCTTACTGGAACAAATTCAAGTGAAATTTTGGGAGAGATCTCAGAAGAATTTAAAATAAAAACCTGTGGGCTTTCCCAAATTCTTTTCAGTTGTGTTTTAGAGAAGGTAATAAAAGTATGGGAAGAGAAACTCAAGGAAAGGAGACTTCATCATGAGATAGGATTAGGTTCGAAGCACAAAGGAGTTGCCCTTAGCTGATGACATATTAGCAGTTCTCTATGGAAGTATAGAAACCACACTCGAACATATTAACCTCCTGAAAGAAATAGCAGGAAAAGTAGGACTTCAGATCTTTTTTTAAAAGACTAAATTCATGATCAATATTAGGGATTCGCCAATAGTACTAGCACAGAGTATGGAAAAACTAATAATTTAAATATCTAGGTGACGTAATTCAGATTAATGGGCTTGATAAGGAAGCAAAGAGATCAAGAGAAAGAAAAACTAGAACTAGCATACTAACTAACAGACTAAAGATATATACAGCAAAAATAATCTCTCAAGGAAAACTAAAATCAAACACTACAATACAGTAATCAATGTTTGTTCTCTATGAAAACTGGAGAAATAGAAGAGATACAGAAAAAGGAAAATCTTGAGGAAAATTTGGGAACAGCTAAAAATTGAAAAAGGAGAGTTTAGACATCGGGGAAATAAAGATCTATACAAAGATGAATAAAGTGAAAGGATGTCAGACACGATCAGAAAGAGGAGAATCAGTTTTTTTTGTCACATAATGAGAATGGATAACAACAGACATACAAAAAGAATTTTTAACGATGTTTACAAGAGTAAGAAGGGCAACCAGTGGATCTAAGGAGTAAAGTAAGATATGATTGCGATCGGAATAACAGTAGATATAATACAAGATGGAGCAGCTTCCAGGAGACTGATCCAAAATTTCAAGGGTTTCCAGGAGAAGGAGAAGAGGAAATGTAATAGCGTATGCACGGAAGAAAGAAGGAAACAGCAAACTGAAAGGATGACGAACTATTGAAAGTCAAGAAAACGAGCATTGAAATGAATACTGGGGGTTATTCTTCGTGGTCCTTAAATGGCCGAGAAGAAGTACAATGTTGTGAAAACAATGCCAGTATTTTTATGACTGAAATCTTACAATTAACTGAAACCCCGAACAAGCTCTGAGACGTTCTTCGTCCTTGTTGCCTGACCCGACTTACACGTTCACACTAGTGGTCAGCTCAGCTCAGGTCCTGAACGTTGATAGGTGGCGACTCGATCTTCAGGTCGACCTGCCTTGCCCTGATCGGAACGTGCAGTCAGAGTGCTGCTTGGATTACGTGTACAGCGATTTGATCTTTGCCCTGACCTGACTTGATCGCTAGTGTGAACCGCTACCGAGTTGACTATGCGCTTCACGCTTCCTCAGCTTTGACAGGCCCAGTTAATATGACTGGAGTGGGCATATGAATCTTTAAAACATAGGTTAGTTAAACGTTTCAAAAGGATAATTTTAATTTGTAAGACTTCAATCCGACTGAATTTTTTGCTGTGAAATCAATTTCTAATAAATCGCAGCACAGACCCAAAATTTTACCAGTCGCTGACATGGTCGTTATAGGCAGTGCTCTTTGTTAAAAGTTGCACATAGCGACACATTATCTTGTCATAGATGACTGCTGAGTGCGCAAGTCAGATGGCAGAAAGCACCCCTGTTGTTCACAGCGCTGGTTATAGTCATTCTCCGTCGGTTGGCGAGCTGCACCCTCAGTGGAGAATAGGGTTGCTGTGTGTATTACCCGGTCAAGTTCACTGTACGGCTGGAAATGATTGACAATCTCCATCTCGCAGTCGTTGCCGTCTTACCATGGTTCCTCATCACCTTATCTTGGTATTGGATTTGCTAACCAATCGCTGATTAGGTATGAACACGAGAGTCTTTCACTAGAGAAAACGTAAATACAATAAACATTTATGGTATAATAATCTTGAAGTGGTCATCTGACTAGTTTAAAGATGGTGATCAAACTGGATCGATATTCGCCAAGTGCATTAACACTTATTTATGGTGTTGCCCCACACATTTTTCGAACCAGAGTGACACTGAAGGCTCATGACAGGGCCTTTTATTGCTCATCGTTCCAGCTAGAGACAAAAAGAGCTTTCATATTTTACAACACGCCATTCTTCGTACACGCCGGCAGTCTTTTTTTTTTTTTATCAATCTACCTGTAACCTGTACTCAAAGCTTTAGACGTCGTATCCCTATCGTTCCACATCACGAGTTATCACGTGCTAAATATTGAGAAAATTTCTCACTGGACAAATATCGTTATTCCCACGACATATACCTTGCGTTAAATATATTGTTTCCTTTTGTCAGTGACACCGTCTTCTGTCGGCAAACGGCACGTAACAGTAGTAACTCAGGAAGTTGAGAAACTGTTGTTTCAGATTGGACTAAAATTATCGTTGTGTTGTTTTATGTACAATATCGAATTTGGTGGAAAACACTTTTTGAAACACTCATAAGACACTGTATGGGTAGTTAGTTCTTCTTCCTCACGATGGTATTACAGTTTTCAAAAGCTGAGAGTTCTTGCCTAGTTACCGGGGAATAAACTACAGCAAGTGGAACCTTGTAAAACTAGAATACCTACTACAAATCACTATGTAAAAGTTTCTACAGCATTTCACTAGAGATGAGAATTAGTCATTTAACAAACTTTTTACGATTTCTTGTATAATCGCCTACTGGAGTCTTTCTGTTTTTATATCGGGCCTGCAGGACCAGTTATCCACACCAGAACAATGTGGAAGATAAACGAGTATTCTTACGGCGTCCGTCACCGCTTCACCTCAGAACCTGCTGATGACAAGTCATCTGACAGGGCATGTGACGTCAATCGACCATAACGTAGAACGGAGTACCGTTGGTCAACCTGCGAAAACTATGTAAATTTTGCATTTCCTAGAAGATACGTAAACCGTGCTGAAAAGACAGGCTGTAAATTTTCAGTACGTCAGTGACCCTGAAGCGTCGGTTTATACTTTGTATTCATTGCTGCAGTCATTTTGAAGCTTCTATTCAGACGTCTTATGGTTTACGCTTCATCGACTGTCAAGGTAATTAGAAACTGGAAAGGAATGGAAGCGATGAAGGTATAGGAATTTGGCCACCCCGGTACTCACTTGCAGTGATTTTGCGAAACCTTGAAAACCCGAAATCCGGATGGCTGGATGGAGATTTGAAACTGTGCCAACCAGAATGCCAGGTCAAAGCGTTACAGGTAATACACCACACCCTATGTTCCCTTCAGCCGTTCAAAATTCAAGTTCCGATGCTAAACGTGTAGTATAGGACTCTACAAGCATCATTCAAAAGTCAATAAGCAGCTGTACGCGCAGTAAATAATGTCCTTCTAGCCATCCAGAAACCCTCTGTTCGCTGGTAACAGCGATAATTCGTCTTTGTTTACACAATTACAAACCGTTTTATGTGATTTGAGATGGCTAACGAGCACAGACAGACGAGACGAACTGGTATGTCAGGTAGTGGTTGATATTATCTGCTAAAGCAACGTTATGGTCATAAACCGTTCTTATAGTGACCGTCTACTCTGGAAAATCATGTTGAAGCACCATTATAATGGACACGGATGGATATGATATGGGTAGACATCACTCCCGATTCTGGCATCCGACTCAGTTCTTAGGCGGTAACTGAATGCTGGGATGGTGTATACTTTCCGCACAAAATTGCAATTTCTATAGAATACACAAATGTCAGTAGCATAAAACTTGTGCTGTTTTCAAACATTTGACATTACACAATGCGGTCTCTCAGATTCCATTGTCCTTAATAATTCCAGAGAGCAACTTTTGCATGATGATATATACACTTGTATGATATAAGCACGGAATTATTGAAATGCTTAGTTCGGTATATATCTGAATTATTTTTTGCGAAAGAAAGCATCCTTAAGTTAAAAATGGTTTGTTATTTCATCTATCTATATCTATAAAACGAAAACCGGATATATTGGTCGTATAAAAACTCGGAAACTACGGGGCAGATTTCGATGGAGTTTTCACCATTTTAAAGCTTAGAATCTTAATTCACTTGTCTGGCATGTCTTATGTTTCAAAATGAAATTCTGAACATATGGTGAGAAATTCCACCGGAGGAATCACTAGATGCCGCATACTCCGCACTAAACACACAACATAATGTCTCTGACCATAGTCTTTAATTAAAGCAATAAGATAACTTATAGTAATAACTATTTTGCACACTAAACAAAACTTTAAGTATTCTTTCTTTTAATTCGATATATTCAATTTTTAAAAGCCATAGCTTGAAGTATTAATTCCTTTAATTCGGGATATCAATTTTTAAACGACACAGATAGCAGTAAAAACAACAGAGATTTTCTTTAAGCACGATCTCTGGACAATATCTCTGGCCTTCGGCATTAGTCTTCTGTTTACGATAATATTATTCCGGATTCACTTTTGATATTTTATCTGCAGAGTTAAAGGATCTGGCGTTTCGAGCCGCAAGTATATCCATTCACTTCGCAACTGAATCAAAAGTGAGGTTTTAACATAATCTAGGGTTGTTCAGTAATGTAGTAATGAAATTTCTTAACCTAATTATCGAAGCTTGATATACATGAATCTTTTCGGACGAATGAAAATAGTATACGTGCAAATAAACTTCAGCCCGCCAGTTTCTTGGTAGGGGGCGGGTGAATATAAGTTTGCTTTAATTCCGAAAAAGTTTGCGCGTATTTTATGAAACTTTGTACAAATGTTTTGCGGGAAATAGGGTACGGTTAAATCTACGCCAACTATACCGGACGACGCCGGGAACTCCGCTAGTCTTCTATAACAAAATTCTTTCCTCTGCCCATATAATATCTATGCTCCAGTAGAATAGTTGTTTCGTTTCCTTCAAAGAATTTGTCAATACAGAGGGGGGCAGAAACGCACACCAGTCTTAAAAACAGTTATCTGTCTTCTACGATTCTCTTAGGAACTCAGTGAACGGCAAGGAAACCGACATTGCTCCCCAGACCCCATGCAGACAGCTTTGTTTTTTACAGGACGGATGACTCTAGACCCTGCCAGAAAGCCGAGGAGAAGATACTGGAAGACTGCCAGGAGCCAGCGCCACGTCGATTAAACATCAGTTTTGTTATACATGATTGTCCATAAAGCCACGACGCTTGACATTGCCAATAAATGTACTTGCCGCAGCAAGCTCTGGAGTGGATGGTGACTCAGCTAAATATTTCTGTTTCCAATCTCGTTTTCAACCGTAATTTTTGAGTTTCTTAATCCTCTACCACTGGCACTGTTTGATATCTGTATGTGTGGTACACTAGACAGTGTTTCAGGTCTCACGTAAAGCCGCAACTCATATTCAATTGAGATAAAGTACCAATGTAGAAAAAGACTGCGCTTCCAGTTGGAATCCTGTGACCTTGGCGGCCAAAGTTACTATATAAATTGTAACGGGGTTTCCAGCTGAGGTGTTCCCCATTGACTACATTAAATGCAAATTAGGTATGGGGCGAGCAAGAATCTCAAGTTGTGCGGGATTACAGGTAAACAAACATCAGAATTTATTGTGTCTTATGGCGTATACACCTCTGGGTACATTTATCGTTATTATAAACATGTTAAAAATCAATTTCAAGCAAGGACCAGGTTTACAATAAGCCGTTAAAGAAGAAAATAGATATAATCGTTGCCTTTAACTTTACTCAATGGACAACCTTGAAATTGAACATATGATTATCAAACACGCACTATAAACGTGTTCTTAAACAATCAAAATAATATAGATCGGAAGCCATCGGAATGGGAACAAATACCACCCGAAATTGTTAAACAAAATTTGAAGTGCAAGGTGCCTTTAGGAACAAGAATAAGCTGTGGCAAATGTTTGCCTAGCTCAGTTTTAAACAAGGTGCTCAGAGCAGAGACCACTTGTCTCCAGAGCGCTTATGGGTTCATTAAACAGTCCCATAAAACTAGTGCAGGTCTGGTTTGATAACACTTTACCGTAGCTGTTGATTCGCGACGTGTGTGCCACATACAGTCAGAGGTAATGGTCCTCTTCCATCAGCACCTCAAGCGTAGGTGAAACAGAGCCAGGTCATCTCCATGTCAGGTTCTGTGATCAAGTCCCGTCTTGTAGGTGCTATTCCTGCATCAGGTAACTTCTTTCCCCGCCTCCGTTGTCGAAGACGATACCCATGGGCGGAGAAATCCCACATTTTTAAATCACGTGCCTTGTGATTCTGCTATGATTGGTAGAAGGCGTCGTCGCTGAAATCACGAGTCTCCTAACACTTATTTCATTCGCGACCTCGGTTCGCGCTTCTGTCGCGTGGCTCGGAAACGTCCTGCCATATTCGGCCGGTGTTTATTTTCCATTACGAAACTGCCGCTCAGCGCAGTACAGTGACCTTAACGGTATCTGGGGAGAGGCCGGAAGGTCGCCCCATCCCCCTTTGTCTGCCCTGGCGATAGTGCGTCCAGCTGTCGTAACGGACTCTGGGACGATGCCTACAGATGCTGCACGCAGGATTATTCCGTTTTTCGTCTCACAGTTATAGCACCATATTTAATAATATTGTCTCCTCATACCTGAGCAGCCTTGCGTATTGATTAACAATTTAAATATCCCAAGATCTAAAGTACAAAATTAATTTGATCATAAAATAAAATAATCTGGATAACATATAAATGTATTATGGTGAGGCGCGTCGTATTACAAAATAAAGGTTCTTCATTTTTTAGGTTTTCTGTATCCTTTTTATTCCTTCAATTCCTTGGAGGCAGTTCAGTAGTTACTAAAGACAATCCAACTTCAGGCTATTCAATTTATGGAAAGTGTTTTCTGAGTTGAGGACAATCCCACCATTGTCCCGGTGTATTGCTGGAACCACAATAAAGTTACGAGCCAAATGGTTACTACTCCAGTGGTGGAATTTTTACTGGCGTGCGCTATGTGTTCTCGCGTTAAGTTTGGTCGTGTTTTAACGCGCAGTCTCATCGCGGCGTCTTTTGTCATCTATCCCTAAATCAGATCGATGTAATGCGTTTAAAACGTTAATTGTTTGGATATATTAATCTGGCATATAACCTTGAACATTCATTACTACAGTGTACTCCAAGTTTAACACCTGCTTCGCCATAAAGTACGTTGGTGTTTTGTACAAGCAATGTCATTAAAATGGCCGAAATAGACCTCCCACATAAAAAGCCGTTAAACCTTTGGAGTGCATTTCATTTCGGAACACGTGGTATTCCGTAAGTTTTCATATATACTCGGAAATATTTTTCGCTGATTTTCGCAGATGTTTAAGTAGCCTTTTTATGAATTGACCATGTGGAGCAACTAGCAACCATGCAGCAACACTACTAGCTTTAATTGCTTTCGAAGATGCAGATTCAACCAGCCGCAAAATTAATTATACTTCCAGTAACGTTTTCTATTCTACTCTTCAAGTGTAAGGTTTATTTGTAAATACTAACCCGTCACTCAATTGCTATTTATATTTTTACAAAAGGTCAATAAACTACTCTCAAAAGATAACCAATGGCTAAAAACTAATTAATAAAAAACTAAGCGCCTGTGTTGTTCGACAACCAATACTTGTACTTAACTGTATCGAATCTTCTGGTCACTCACAAAAGTAGTCGTCAGCTAGTTCGAGTTTGGCTCGAATTTATAGGAATCTAATGATGTCAGAAAACAGCGAAAATAATCAGCTATTTCTTAAATTACTTCTATAACAATGTAAATATTCCTAACTAGCTGGTACCCACGACTTCGTTCATGTTTGTAAAGAATTTGGATTGACAGCTACCGACATCTTAACATCAAAGTGCACGATGGGAGACTCGATGCTATTACCACACACAAACGCCAGTCATCGGCGCTATGTATTTCAGGCAGCAAAGAAAAATTTTCGGACCCACATGTCCTTGGTCGAAATACGAAACTATCCTTGATCAACCACCACATCTCCTACACTACCACAGTTACTGAAATTCGGACAACGTTGTAATCGAGCGGTGACTCTGTGCTACTACCACACACAAACACCAGTGATCTGCGATAGATAGTTTTGACTGAAAAGTGATACACCAAGACACAGGGGTCTTTGGCAGAATTATGAAATTGCCGCAGGTTGACCACTTTCAACCCCCATATTTCCCACACCCCCATAGCTACCGACATGTAACAACCATAGTGCACGACAAGCAACACGATACTACTACCACACACAAACATCGATGGTCTATGCTATGTAGTTGAAAAGAAAAGTGATATATGTGGAGACACATGTCTTTCGTGGAAATACGAAAATATCCTTGATCGGCAACCACCATATCTCCCATACTCCCACAGTTACTGAAATTCGGCCAACTTTGTGATTGAAAGGTGACTCTGTGTTACTACCACACACAAACGCCAGTGATCTGCGATAGATAGTTTTCGCTGAAAAGTGATACACCAAGACACAGGCGTCTTTGGCAGAAATATGAAAGTGGCACAGGTTGACCACTTTCAACCACGATGTCTCCCACACCCCCACAGCTACCGACATTTAACCACCAAAGTGCATGATGGGAGATTCACTGCTGTAACCACACACAAACATCAATGGTCTATAGTATGTATTTGAGGCAGGAAAGAGAAGTGTATGGAGACACAAATTTTTGGTCGAAATATGAAAACGCCCTGCATTGACAAACTTTAATCATCATATTTCCCACATCTCCACAGCTATCGGCATTCGGCCAACGTTGTGCACGATAGAAAACTCCATGTTACTTCTTCACACTAACGCCAGTGATTTGTGCTAGGTATTGGTGGATGAAAAGTGAAAGATAGTGAAATACACGTCTATTTTTATATATTTATATAAGATTTCACGCAGATTTGTTTAGTAACGATCTGTAAAAAATAATAATTCATGCGGTTAATTTATAGCTTCTGAACTTTACATTAAATATAATAAACGATTTCGCTGAAAATAAGCCGAAATATTTTACCCTATACTAGCGATACATAAAAGACCTTTTAATTAAAATAAACAATATATAAAAATTTAATCATTTTTACAAACACTCATATACTCGTAACTATTTAGAATCGTATATTAAGCAAATTATGTCATAATGTACCATAAGAAAAATTATACTCTTTATCTATATTAAATTAATTAATTAGAGGATGGTTGAATTGGATGAGAAGGTCTGCTGTTCTGTTGCTTTAAAAATGACACAAAAAATTGGCCCTTCACGTGCACTGCATTTTGTTTATACACGCTAGTAAGTCAGATGACAGTAACGCTGCTTCATATTTCGATCAAGATAGAACGTGATACCCACGTGATTCGAAATCTCCCATTCTTAAAAGACTGAAAAATGTTTCACGTTCAGCCGCTGTCACAAACACTATCCTTCTTGTTAAACTGTCACCCCACTTACTATCACAACTGTCCTTTGAAATTTTATTTAAGTTTTCAACACTTTGTACTTCAGGTATGCTGCCATCAGTTCAGTTTTAGTTATGAGGATCCAATACACAGAAGCCTACAAACAGGGCCGGACCCCATAAGTTTCTAGGTCCACCTCCGACAATGTAATTTTGGAGATCTTTTATTTTTTTAGCTCTACGGAATAAGGGTCCAAGGAGACTATAAATACTACCCTTTGGACTCTAGCCCCCCCAAAGCCAAAATCCACTGAAGGCAAGCCCCCCCCCCCCCAAACCAAAGTCCGCTCAAGCTTCTCCCAAACCAAAATCCTGGATCCGCCCCTGCCTACAAAGTAATTACTATGTGAACATTCATGAACGCTTATGCACTTCGCTTACGCACTTTGTTCTAATTTCAAACTGAAGTAAAACTTGTTATTAAATCATTTATCTGGTAATTTATTTCACATTTTTTGCAAGATAGAAACACAAAGAAGTGGGTTGCCATTATATAGACCTCTTAAGCCCGAAATTTGGCACTGATCAGAATGCCGAGACATTACCTATCCTAATACGACCCCTTATCCTAAATCTTTCCCTTTCTAATGTAACAAAACGATGTCTTACCCTAAAGATACCTCATATACGAACCGCAAAAGAGCAAAATTCTTAAAACTGAACCTGAGACGAAAGAATTTTCAGTTTTGGTCACATGACTGAAAGGCAGTAAGTACCTAAACACTGGAGGTTCAAGGAATAGGGGGCAAATAGTAATATAAAAATACGTATCTATCAGTTAGTCATCATTCAAATTACTGTGACTGGGAAGTAAACAAGTACTGCATATGATACCTTCCATTTAATCCAATAATATAAAACCTGCTGTATTCTGACTTAGGTCATTTATCTATGTATGGATTTTTGTCTTCCATTAAAGCATTCAGTTTTCGACGCTTTTCCATTCTTCCTTAGGAGAGTATGAGGTCTCAACCAGCGCTTCGTAACCTTTTTCAACCGAAGATTAGTAAAATGTCAAGAATAATTCTACGGACCACTAACTTATATGGGACTAATATTTTATGAATGTGCATGATATTAATATTTTTAAGATAGGTATTGAATTATTTTTACATATGTCTAAAAGTTTGTTTTGGATTCATACAGAATTGCAGTTATGAAACTGGAACAGAACTATTAAAAATGAATTATTTATTGCTCAGACTCTTAATATTTATTAACCAAATGAATAATAAGCTTTTACCTCTGGACTGATTTAGCTTCGCGGAACACAGGTTGAGAATCGCTGGTCTATAAACATCACTCAGCTAATGCGATACAAGATATAATTGAAATTCCAGATTCAAGTACGAGAAAGCAAAACTAACAAACTTATCAAACACTAGAAAAACAGGCCTCCAAATTTTATATTGTTGTGTAGTTCAAAATAAATATAATACAAGGTGCAGATTGGTCATTTAATACCACTCATGTTATAGCTATATCACAGCACTGAAATCGAAAACAAATTCCCAAAACTGAGAAACGTTTTGACCTTTCCTCAACGTCGACTTTCATTTAAATTCTCATTTTGCTCAGTAAGTATCTTCAAGCTTTATTTTTACAGAACACTAAGCGACCCAACGTTTCATGGGATGTTTTGTTCATCCAGTGCTTAAGAGGATATAAAACTGTTGAACTGCAGAGATTAAAAATATCGTAGAGGTCATGAAACGAATGAATGAGTGCTGAATCTGGTGAAAAATGCACTGTAAAAGTTATAGCCAGAGAGAGATAGACTCATAAAAATAAACATCAACTGTAGCCGAAGCTTTGGATCTGAGTAGATGTAACACCTTTTCTATTTATTTTGCCTCCATTTTTGTTGGTTTCATTCTAATTAATTGATATCTGATTGTTGCATTGCTACGACGGCGATTTATTTTGACACCAGAACAAAATTTGATGATCACTAAACACTTTTAATTGTAAATGTTCGATAAAAATTACCGGTACGTATTTTCTTAGTACACATAATGTCCTCTTAAAGACATAAATTCACTCTGCAGAGGGACTTATGAAAGATCTACTACAGGACGAATGCCGCAAAACATTGATACATTAGCGAAAATGTTCGTGAAAATGCGGATACATCTCTTAGACATAGCTCACAGGTATAAGTGTTTCTCTAATAACTGCTTGGAAAACTTTGAGGAAGGATCTGGTAGTTTATCCTTGGAAAATACAGCAAACGCAGCATTTGAAAGAAAATGACCATGTACGGCTTCGTGGTAGATGATTAAAATGTTTTAGAAAATTTAATCAGGTGTTACGATATTCACTTTGATTTATACTATATATAAACAAAGAAATTAGTGACTAATAGGTAACTTAAAACTGAAATTAATTCACAAAAAAGTCTTCGCCCTCGCATAATGATTGTTTATTGCACAGTTTTGATTGGCAGCGTTATAAGAGATTTAGCTGGAAAATAACAACAAAAGATCTCTTTGATTTATGATTTTATAATGGTTAGATCTTTCACATTGCTTAAAATTCCTGAACATGGTAATACGTCTTTTCAACAGGACGGTGCCAAATTTTATACAGTCAGGTCTACGACGGTAAGTGTGTACGAGGTATTTATTCTTCTTCACCATATTTTTCCAACATTTTTTGGTCAGCTGCTTTCAGTGAGTTTTACTCATCGTTGTCGTGGTCGAATTTGGAGCTACCGTTTTACTGCCGGAAGCTCTTGCTGACGCCAAGCTTTTTATACCTAATGCCTGGTCGTAATAAGTACCAATGGGAGAAGTGAAATGTTGCCATCTGTTTCTGAAATCTTTAACTATGTTTGCTGTGTGATAAGTCTATTTTCTGTCTGTCTGTGAAATGTGTAGTTTATGAGGCAGAGATTGAGGAGTATCTGGCATTCGCCTTGATGACTGCAGAAAAAGCATAAAAACAGCAGTCAGTACGGCCGGTACGTGCCCAGTCCGTTGAACCTCCCCTATGCAGTGTGTGCCACCTCAACGCACTGGAGGATGAGTATGTACGAGGTATTCCTTGGACTGATAGAACCGAAATCTGTACACCTGGATTGTCCACAAGCTTACAAGATTAACAGTACCCGAATTTTTCCCTTGGTCATATTTAAAAGAAAGAAGCCAAGAAACCAACAGCAATTCTATTACTAAAAAACAACACCTGGGAAGAAAAAAGCAAACAGAATATAAACATTTTATGAAAAATACATCCGAAAAATAGAAATTTCCATCACAATCAGAAGTGGACATTTGAGAGATATTCTTTTTTTAATTGTCAATTAAAACACAATGCAAGATAAATTTTATAAACTTTTATTTCTAAGGTATTCAAAAACAAAGTCCGAAGGATACATAGAAAAAGTTTCAGGAAGATTAAACCGTAAAGAAAATTTTAATTTAGTTACGACCTCTCTGGAAAGTCAGTATCTTTCATTTTGTAATCAATGTTATATTCTAAAAGAGTAATTGCTTCAAAAATAGTGAAAATTACAGAAAACACGAACATGAATGAAAACAAAAATGATGAGCATCATATAGCTCTTAAGACATGTCCAAGAACGTAAATTTTTTCCACCGACGAGACATTTTTAATGTTTCAGTGTTAAACATTGTTAATTGATTAGATGCATGAGGCATACCAGCGCGTTGAAATTGCCTCGTATGAGCCCTTCGGGGGTGGTAGTTGGCATTTGGAGCCGTGACCCGGGCAAGGCATAACCTTTTATGCCGTGACTGCGTCCCGTTTGTAGTCTTTGCGTGACGACACTGAACCACTCAGATATCTTTAACTGGACGTTGTGAATACAGAGTAGCACACGATCCTAAAACACGCAATTAAAAGTCGATCCAAAGTCTCTAGGACATGTTACGCTACATTGACAGCTCTCAGAGGAATCACTTATAGCAACAAAAAAAAAGCATGCTCTAATACTCTAATAATGCGGCTTAACCAGTAACTGTCTGGAATAGAAATTGATAATCTCTTCAGAAAGTATCTTCAAGGTATTGGAGTGAAAAGTATAAACTTTGAATTACTTGCTAAGTGAGATAAGAGTGTTATTATTTAGGCCATTTGGTTTTTCTGAACCGACATTCATTGGATTTGTCGATTTCGAGAAGACTTTTGTGAAAGTAGACAGAAAATTGCTGTGGGAAATTTTCATATCCAACATATACTATAGAATCAGTAAACAGTTTATATTTTAATACAAAGATTCTCCTCGAAAAAAGAAACGAACAGCTAATGTTAACAATTAACCAAAGCGTAATACAAGAGTGCAGTCTTTCCTCGTTTTAACATATATCTGAATGATGCCATTAATGTGTGGCAGAATGAATATCCAATTACGGGTATAGACTTAAGACAAGGCATGTCCGTATATGCACTTTTATTTGCTGACGACCTACTGGTAATAGAGGATACTAAAACTGGATTTCAAAGAGCCCTCCAAAAATTACAAATATGTTCAGAGCACTACAACCTGACGATAACCAAGAACAAAACAAAAATAATGGCTTTTTGTGGTCGATACCCTACTAGAGCAAACACAGTTATAAATGGCTACTTGGCTTAACATGTTTCGCCCTACCTTGGTTGTGGCATTGCATATAGCGTAAGCAAAGATATTAATAATAAAGGGAACACGTATCAGATTGTGTGTGAAACAATAGCAAAAACCTTAGGAAACAGGACACGCAGAGGCACAAAGATGAAATTCTATAAAGTGATGGCAGTTCTCATGCATCTCTATGGAAATGAGTTTCTGGAATGAACAAAACAGACAAAGGCCTAATACAAGCAGCGGAGATGTAGTTCCTAAGATCTGTAAAGGGATGAACAAGGCTAGTTCTAATAAGAATACAGGAGAAGAGCTGGAAATATATAGTATGAATGAGAAGATAGAGAAACATACGAACAATTGCAGAGACCGTCTGTATAGAAAGGATGATGCATGATTACCAAAAATAGTAAACCAATATAGACATAAAGGTAGAAGAACTATAAACAGACCAAGGAGAAAATGGGAACAGTCCCTGATAAATGTCAACAGGCTTAATCCTTGAAAGGGGACGAGAAGAAGAAGAAGAAGGTTTTCCTGAACGTTAGTTTCATAATACACAACCAAAACATAAATCTCTTGCCATCTTGTTACTTGGTTCAGTCGAATAACAACCATAACATTGTAGTGACAGGGGTTATTATTGTCTTCTACTCACTTTATTCACGACAAGTTTTGACTTAAAAAGCAATCCCAGGGCAAAACTAACCTGCAAAGACATGTTATTTAGAGATTACCAAATAATTATACAAAAGACATAAAATTTGTAATATACAAGAAAATCCTATTTGTTAGAAAACTCACTGGATGATGTATCAATTAAAAACAACACTTATTTCATTAAACTGAAAATTTCCCGCATGTGCGATGATAATTAAATTTGTAGAGGTCAAATGTAGGTGGTTGCAGGAAAAGGGGAAGATGAGTGTTTAGGAAAATGGCCACCGGAGTATGTGCTCCATTGCAATTTAATTTCATTTAATTTAATTTAATAATTAACAGCAAGGCACCAATAAATACAGATGTTACAATTTAATTTAAATAACAATGGATAGGGAAAATGACTCATCACTCACCAAAGTTGAAGGCAGCGACGAGTGAAAAACAGACATAACGTACAAAAACATATACTTTATTTCGGTTTGACCTTATTCATGTTTTAGAAAACGATATATGTGGTTCGGGAGGTGTGCACACACCGAAGTCTGCCACATGACTTGTCATGTCATCAGATTAACTTCGGTGTGTGCACACCTCCCGAACCACATATATCGTTTTCTAAAACATGAATAAGGTCAAACCGAAATATTTTATATGTTTTTGTTCGTCATGTATGTTTTTCACTCGTCATTGCCTTCAGCTTTGGTGAGTGATGAGTCATTTTCCCTATCCATTGTTATTTATATTGCATAAAAACCTTTACTTTTTCCTAGTGTCATCTCAACTTAATCTAAAAACGTTTCAAGTGACAACGATAAATTAAATAGTAGGTCTATCCTGAAGTTATAGTTCTTCTTGTGATAATTCTTGTTTCGTTTATGTGTGAAATGCTGTAAATGAACCATCATTCATATTACGCTTTAAGATGCAGGCTCAAACACGGTACGGCAAGGCAACCTGAAAATCTGTCACACTGCACTTAAGACTATATATGTTTTGTATTGTACGTTTTTTCGTTTGTACTGTTAATTAAATGGAACACCACAATTTAAATATTCATTGGACCTAAAAATTCCGGTTAATATTAAGTAGCACATTAGCTTTTAAAGTTGTTACTATTCTCTCGAAATTATTATTCCTTGGAGAGGAAAAAAATATAAACTGAATAAACCACTATTATTCATCGTACAGTTGGCAGTGTTTCGTTACTTGTGCTGCTTTCTTGCTAATGATAGTTGTGAATATTGGCATCAGAGCTGAAGTCTTGACTACTAAAGGAATGAAGTCAATGTTTAAAATGTTGCAAGAATAAATCAAATTTTTTCAATATGTACTTCTATGGTTTTCAAATTATTCTAAAATAACATTATGCTTGCTTAAAATCTTTCAGAACTCGTGCGGAAATTCCTTAGAAGTAGGTTTCTCATGGAAATATTTAAATATATTACCATTATTGTTTGTAAACCAGTTGTCTTATATATCATTATAAGATAAAATTCTTCGAAAACTAAGTTATTTCAATTGCTCTGCTATACACTTCTGTTTTTATATAAAATAAAGAAATATCTGTATGTAGTTTAACAACAAATGGACGGGGGTGCAAGGGAGTAGGGAGGCGGAGGCGTAGAAAGGATATGAAGAGGAGGGATGGACAGGTATGAGGAGGAGAGGACTCTCTTACTAGACTGATGATATGGTTTAACTCAAACTGAGTACCTAGAAGCGGAATCTCGTGTAGCTGCAACACACTACTTCATTTGGGTACCACCCTTACAACTGCTGGAATGTGATGCATATAACAACTTACAGCATTTTACGCGTTATGGGTAACACAGTAATGGAAGAAGGAACTAAAACTCGAATTTAGGGGTGGGATAAACCTCTTAGCAAGGAGAGTTTCGCTAATGGGATAAGTGGAAGTTACGGCGAGCTGAACTTTGGCTGCTGCTTTCTGAAACCTTAAGTAAAAAACACCCAGTCCTTCCACGGCATATGGAAGAGTACTCGGTATACACAAAAACTTTTCTCCTTTAGTAGACATGTTGTAGCTTTACTAGATATTTGATAGATTCTTGGATAACTATTTAACAATGCAGTGTAATTGTAAGCAGTTGTAGCATTTGCGAGTCTATTTGTTATGGACAATTACAACTTTTCCAAATTTCTGATTTACTGTGGATCAGAAATTTTTTCTCATGAATCAAAGATTTCCTCCTTCTCACTCTAGCATCAATTGAATCTTTTTCCTACCAATTTGTTGCTAGCCAATATGTAGCAAGTCTGGCTGTGCGGCTGCGACATTGATGCTTCCAGACCAGCGTTTCATTTTCTGTTTGGGTTGACTCTCTTAGCCTTTCATAGTTCACCTCACCTGGCTTATCCAGTGGACCAAAACTATAACCTGGGTGATAGCTCTTGGAGCTAACAAGTGAAAGTTGGATGTCTGGTGTGGACCAGTCTGCATGGCTTGTATCGAGTCAAAACACGGTCAGCCATGCTCGATAGGCCTACCACTCCCAGGCACCCCAACCGAATCTTATTATTATTTATTTGCGGATAGCGTATGGCTAACACATTTATCGAGTTTATAAATACACTATATTTTTAACAGCACATTCATTTCAACAATTTTAATAGAGATAACAACATCATATTCAATCATGCCTTTCAGGCAATTTAGTATACGTAACTAATCCTTTGTGGAACATTGTCTTTTTGGCGTTAATACCCGGTTCGTGCCTCATATGAAATTGGTTTATCTGTCCTGATTAAATTCATTGCTCCTGAAAGGAATGAGGCGTATCTGCAGATAATATCTGTTGCAGTCGGAGGAACAATTAATGCCAAATACAATTCGTCAATGGACAGTTTCCTATTACGACAAAAAGTTTCGCATTGATATAAAACATACGATGCCTCGAGGAGACAACTGGTCACTGTCCTGTTGAATTCCTTCTATCTCGGGGCCCCTGAAATGTATTCTCCCGTACTGCTGCATCGTACAAAAAAAAACACCTCTCAGTTCTATTCCACCGTTGTTGTAGTTTGTGGTCGATATAGGTAATTATCAAGTATTGGTGAGTTTCTCTTACCACCCCAAAGCTAAAAACCCAAGTAATATTACCATCCAAATGTACAATTTAAAACATAATAATAGCAAAATATCTAAAAATATACAACTGAACTATGTAACCCAGTCAACCTGTAAGTCCAAAACCGACAGCAATTCTGTATGAACGACCATGCTGAGATCGAACACTACAAATTTTCCCCTCGGTACCAGTAAGACAAACCGGAGCTATGTAGTGTATATCATTCGTAATCGAAAGGCAGTGACATTACTCAGTGTTCTTAAAGCAGGATTCGAATATCTGGGTAAAACTAATAGTCCATTATGTATAAAAGAAATGTTTAGCTAACAGTACAAAAAAAACAAAGATTTTAGGAGTAGTTATTTTCTTACTATTGGTCGGAAAGGTGCTCCGATGTTGAGTTGCTTACTGGTACATACCCGAGAAAATATTATAAGGAACAGTCACAGAGGAAGCGCCATATCATATCCATTTATCTTTCAGCCGAAATCAGGGACCTTCGATAAGCGTATAAAGTTCTCGACGCACGACACTACTAAGATCGAACGCTGTAAACTACGTCTTCGGAACCAGTAAGATAAAAACATATTCATTACCATTTCTCCAGGCAAACCCTTACAGTGCTGAGAAGGTGTCCACAAGGTAATCGACAGGCAGTGGCACTGTTTGGCGATTTAAAGTCACGTTGTATAAACTGTATTCAGGGCAGGCGCGTGGGGCATCCGTTCAACGTGTTGCAGCACTATTATCTGAGACTAGCCCAGCAAAGCGCATAGCGCTTACTCTTAACCTACTTGTGAAGTACCTAATCCCACGGATGTGCATAACGGGCGTTCCCAGAAGTACGAGATGTGCGGTAGAGATGTCACGCCAGCGACCCTGGAGGCGACTCCTCAAACGTTGCGAGGGAAGCCTTGCTGACAAGAGGCACTACTACACATTCTCCTTCATCGTTGTCTTGAAAAATGGCAAAACATTTTTTGGAGATATCCAAAATATCGACAATTTTGAGAAATAAACAGAGAAACTAACACCTTCAGAAGATTATTTGGAACAAGGAGCCTGCAAGAGAGATTTTCAGTACATGAGATGTTTGGTTACAATTGAATTACCTAAAAGGTTATGCTTATATATAAAATCCATTGTGGGTGAGTAAACCACATCATCAATGACAAACCATTGGACTTATTGAAGCCATATGTTAATTAAGAATCGAGTAACGTTTTTAGTTAAGTTTCATAGGAAACCCTGGAGTCTAACTTATATGATAATGAAACGATTTTACTAATATTTTCAGACATAAATTGAATATTAAAATAATAAACTTTATAAAATACGGCAATGCAACAGTTCCACTGGTGTGTTTATTAAATAAAAATATGTTATTTTAAAAAGCAACTGAGGAAGAAATGGCTTCCAGTAATTATGTACCATTTTATACTACCTGGCGGGGCTTTTTCGCAGTCGAAATGCCTGTAATGAGTGATGAGTTTGCGATTCTGTAAGAGATTTTGTTTCAAATACAGCAATCCGTTAGTACACACTTCAGGCAGCACAAATTGAAATTTTTGATTGCAGAGAAGCCATATGAACAATTCTGAAGTGTGCCTGTGGGTCATCAATACACTTACACCGAGCGTGGTGGGTGAACGGTTAACGCTCTGGCCTCGCATTCCGGAGGATGCCGATTCGAATCCCCCTCCGGGCATCCAGATTTGGTTTTTCCATGGTTTCTCTAAATCACTCCAGGCGAAAGCCGGAATGTGTTCTTCAAAAGGCCAAGGCTGAATTCCTTCCTGTTCCTTGTCCCTAGTCCCATGCAGCCTCTACTGGTCTCGACGTCGACGAGGCGTAGAGTTATAAGTACAAAAAAATAAACTAACTTTCTCCATTGGCAGTAGCTGCAAATTTGATTAAAGGATTGCATACAATATAAATTCAGATGGATAGGGAAGCATCCAAGAACAATGGAGATGGGACTGCTTCTCTACTTTTACCTTTCCAGTCAATATTTGATTTTTATCTCTTTTTTTTTTTTTTGCAGTCATTAGTAGCTGGGGTGTACTCTTGGCAATGTATGAAAAGAAAAAAGGTGCGAACTTTATGATGAAACGGGATCTTTGGAAACCATTGAAAACCATGAACTGATGGTATGATTAGCATCCATCCTCAAGAACATAACAGATCTCATAGGAAAACGTGTAGAGAATTGAGGAGAACTGTTGTCCTACCGGCAATTGGAGTGCATAAGTAAGCATTCATAAAATAGTAGATTTGATAACTTACTAAGTCGTTCGCATCCCTTTGTCGCCATTCTGCAGTTGTGAAATGAAGTCCATCTTGTTGTACAGCCTGTGCTGTGTCCCACACTCGGAGAGAGCGCTGTGCCTGTTTCATTGGCTCGCAGGCCACCTGCTTTCCCCGTGGGACGCTCCGCGGTCAACTGGTGACGTGTTTGGTGGTACAAACATCACTTCCCCTTCCTCCAGTACTCTTGGGAACGGTATTTCTGCCGCAGTCATTGAGCGATCGTGTAATAACACAGGTTCTACTTTAATAATTATTCTGCAGTGTTTAAAACATAAAGATTAGTACGAAACAAGAAATGAATACTTTTTCACCATCTGCTTTCCCTTTGCACATTATCGTGGAGTAAATACAGTAACACGGTGGCAGAGAGAACAAGCAGTGTTTAAATAAATCCCAAAGCCGTTCTTTTAAATTTAAATCAATAGTTTTTGAGGGTGTGAAATAAGGCAAATGTTGGCGTGTTAGGGTACGGAAGCTGTTAGGTGGGACTGACAAATCTAACGCTCCTCCCTCATTTCCATGAGCCATCAAATGATGAAATATATAAATCTTTACATTCAACAATTTTATAATATTTAGAAGGCATCTTGTTAATACCCAATACCCCATACCCCATATTAAGGATGAAGGGTGATTATTATTTCCTTGAAATTAAACACGAGAAATTAGTTCCCAGCAGAAATTAAACATGCATTATCTTTATTTCTGAATAATTTTCAGTGAAAAATGGAATAAATTGAAAAATTAGGTAAGTATACAACTATCACTTGTATCTGACTGACTCAAGAGTACGCGAGATAATCATAGGATCGTTGTTACTTGACTAATTAATGGCCTGAGGTGAATTAGAGCAAGCGTCCTCCTGAATGTGAGATATCTATCGGTCGTCATGGCTATTGCGTTGTTCGGTGTAATTATGTAATGTAGTAAAGATGTAGTGTCGACAGTTGTGGCGGCTAAATGAAGCAGCTAAAATACCGGGTCCCTTTGCCCGCTCTGGGCAGCGTGTGTTGTTACTGCAAAAATCTCATTTCATCATAACGTCTCCATGAGCGGATCAATTATTCACCCCTGCTGACAGCTGCTGCCATCATTTTAAAGAGAAGAGAATAGATCAAATTCACCACGCTCCTTCTTATCGGTCACCTACATTATTTTGTGGAGATTCAATCATTAATTTAGGATTGCAGGCCAGATTACTTGTAGCGCATTTGCTGATTTCGGGTTACCGACCATAAAAATGAGAAGGAATATTTCCTGGATTTCATGAAGTTTTATTGCGTCTTCAGGCTGCGAGTCGAGCCGGTTCCCAGTAACCAATATACGAAAAACGTCCTGTTATCAGAGTCGGATTTTAATGACAAACTCTCTTCAAGGCTATGAGAGTTGAAGCGCTGGAGGTTTCTCTCTCCTAGCATTGGAAATTATGTACGTTGCAAGTTTCCATTCAGTCAGCGCTTAGTGCGAGAGATTTCAAGTCCCCACTCTATAGTCACGGCAGCACAGCTGAAAGCCAATTAAGACACCAAGCTAACCACGTGCAGCCAGTAGCCAATTATGAAGCCCCTCCCAACCACCATGATTCTTAGCGCAGACGACACTCACTAATCATTTGTACAGTCAGTGACTTCCACCTTCAACTCGAAGGAACGTCAGCAACATTAATGTAACACTTGCTCATCTGATATCCCAGTGCTCGTAGGATACAGAATTATTATAATTCCTTCAAGTCACTCATTTCAAAGGATAGGTCTTGTATCAAGTAGAGCATCGTAAAGGCTACTTGTATAGGTTAAATGTGCCGTATCATGTTTTTTAATTCTGTTGTGTGATAAACAATGTTCGTGTATTTTATCAAGTGATATAATAAACTAGAGTTTATTGGATAGAAATGCGTTTCCTTTCATGAATTCCTTGTCATTTAGTAAAGAATTAAAGATAAAATTTAATAGTGAGATGATTTGTCCATTAAGTAACTAGTATGTTTGTCTCAGAGTAGCAAGTGATAGGTGTATTACCTCGCTTCAAAGAGTTTAGCTTGACTTAAGAAGCAAAGTTAAGCCACAGTTTTCTGAACAGATGGATGCATATGTCGGCTAGACCAAAACCTGACAGTAGTCTGTTGTATAAACGTACAATATGAAAGAATGTAGGCTTTCTCAGTGAATCAGTTGCGTAAAATACTCTCGAGCTTTCCACCGGGAAAAACGCGTCAGTAAAGACCTTATAAGCGTGGAATTTCCGAAATCCGACACTTTGCCGGAAGAGGGATCCAGGACCTCGAGAAGATTTACGCAGACCCACACTATGTTGTATTCTAGCAGCTCGGGATACGCATTACTGCTTACTTTTCTGCCGCGTCTTGCATTATTCGCTTTTAGTTGGCAGCTCCGCCTGTAGCGGCAAAACAGCTGAGCTAGTCCTCTTTTTTTATTATTTTAGCTGGATTAAGTTAGTGGGAATCAAGGATGCATGGAAATACCTGAAGGTTCCTGGCCGATCGTTCTTCTAGCTTCCATAGTCCCTAATGGATCCTTTTATCTGTTAAGAAAAATCGTTTCCAATAACCCTTTCCATCATTAATATCAACCACAACTGATATTTCGCATATTTGAATAATTAAATAATCTTCTGTGATTCTGTCCCAGTAGAGGATCTCAGGTCACATCGACAGACTGTGATCAACGGATCTGCCTTTGCAAACATCTGTTAGCGGTATGGTAACCACGGAAATCTAGCCCCAAAGACGAGCCTTGTTACCCGGGGCGCACATTGAGCTGCGTGGCGCAGTAGGGGTAACGCAGAGCAGGGCAGGGCAGCACAGACTGGCAGTTACTCGCGCATATTAGAGCGCAGTTTCGTGCGGCAGTTTACAAAGCATTGTTTTGTGCGAAAAATCGACAATAAAGCGTAACCAAAAACATGCCGATGCAAAAAATCGATTTATGATTTCTGAATCAGATTGGCATGCCGAGCTTGGAAAATTGTTATTAACAGAAGCTGAGTTAGATAAAACTATGCAAAAGTGAGTATATGAAAAGAAGAAACTCTCATCTGGCTTTTGCAGTGACAAGAGAATTGTCAAAAGATAATTTCCGGATGACTCGAGCGGAGATTCACGGCATAATGTAACCTGTTATTTTCTCGACAAAGCTCAAATATCTATTACAACTGAAGAAAATCTCGCTGTATTTTCGTGGTTATTTATTTAATTATTTAGCGTTTGGCGGTACATGAATGTTTCTCTCTTTTATTTCATATTATATTTTTAAGAAAACTATATAACAGAATATAACTTGAAACTAAAAAAGCAGTGTCAACAAATTAAGTGTCTCTCGGGGACACTATTGAATGATGTAGTACAAATAATAAGAAAACAAATAATGTGATTATAGCTTATATATATATCAATCTTTTTCGAAGTTTCATTAAAAATGAATTCAAAAAAGAAAAGAAAAGTTAAAATCGTAAGTGGACAGTTGTATGATAAATAAATGCTAAATTTACTCGCCACTTGTTGGGCTCATTGTCCAAATCTCTTGTTTAAATTTAATTTTTATGTATTTTTTTTAACTGATATTGTGAATCGCAGGTTGGTTACGCACCAGATTAATCAATTTTTCTTATTCCATAGTTGAAAATGATTATAAGTAAAGCAAGATTATAAATAACGCAAGAAGTGTTACGGCAAAAACCGGCACGAGTGAGCTGCGTGGCACAGTTTCTGTGTCGTGATCACAACGTCGCGCAGGCCACGTGCGGCGCAGTACTGCGCTGCCCTGCTCTGCGTCTCAATACGCGCTGTTCCGCCCCAAAACATAGACACAGAAACTGTGCTGCGCTGTGCTGCGTCGACTGCGCGTCAGTGTGCGCCCGGCCTTAATGTCCTAATACAAGAGGTAGACGGTTGCCAGAGACCCTCAGCAACATGCGGGTGACATGATGGGAGGATACATCAAATTGGCTTGGTGTAATATGGCTATTCGAGAGGGAGTACCCAGTAAGGCTCAAGGAAGTATGCCCACAATGTACTCTCACAGAAAGGTTACTTGATAGTTCCTTGCAGTACACCAAGGCCCATTAGATGTGGATGGTATGCTTGCACTGGCGAAGGCTTGGGGTGTAGAGGTTGGCCGCTTCCTGTGCTTGACCCAAGCCCCTCAGGCCAGGTCGAGATTACTGCAGACTCTTCAACTGCCTTCAGGTAAACAGTACTTTATATCTTAACGAGCTTCAGTCGTTACCTTAAAAGCCGATGTGGTAACCTATAAACATTTAAATGGCCTAGCATGCTCTCTTCAACTGACGAGGTGCCCATGACCGTAAGACGTACTGTTACTCGCTCAGTCTCATACTTGGTATTAATTCTAGTCTCGGACATGGCCACAACAATTAACCCTTTCAAGAAGCATGCCGAGACAATACAAATCTTGAGGTTACGATAGTCAAACAATGAAACTCAGTTCGTAATAGTCAGAACGTTTCGCAAAAAGTGAATCTGATCGTGTGACCGCAAAAAATAATGATGAGAACCTGTGAGTGAACCTCGGTAGACTGATATCTGTCTGCATCTTATTCCCGCCGACGAGATAATGTCTGAGAGAGTTCGTCGGGTGCAGCGTTTGAGAGAGAGAGCAGCATGCACAAGTGCGTCGGATTTACGGCGAGCGTCGTTCCTGCTTACCCCTGGGAGGCGCCCCCGCCTCGTATTTCTCGACTGCACCAACCACACGCGCATCACTTATTCAAACCCCGACCACTCTAGAATTCATCAAACGGCCGAAAAAAATACACACCCTCCTGCTGATCAATTTGTTGTCCAGGTACAAAAAATAAATAAAACAAATTCCTACTTGGCTACACTGTATGATCTGGAATATACTGCTGCGTCACATCTATTAGTATTAACAGTCCAATCTAAACAATAATGTAAAAAAAAATAAGTAAAAAATGAAACTTTGTACTTGCTGTATAAGTAATCACTGAAATGCCACTAGATGTAAATTTATAAGTGAGGAGGCTTTGATTCAGAGACAGGCAATCGTGAAACAATTCGATTCTTAGATTTTTCAGTCTTTTCCGTAGACTTCAAAGTAATTCTCAAAATACGCTAAAAGACACACAATATCATTACATCTGAATTGATAAATTTAAAGGCCCAGTGACAGGGTTTGAAACGCCTTCACATTTCGTCATCGTTATACCTTGAGGCAACGCGTTAATTCTACCAGCTGAAAGGAGACTAAAACTTAACCAGCAATCCAAATTACAACATAGTGAATAACTTGTTTCCAAAGCACAGACAAAATCAGATTACCTAGAGACCACTCGTGAAAATTCCTGTTAACAACTCGATTTCGAC
The DNA here is from genome assembly GCA_031002005.1 of Vandiemenella viatica. Taxonomy (NCBI): domain Eukaryota; kingdom Metazoa; phylum Arthropoda; class Insecta; order Orthoptera; family Morabidae; genus Vandiemenella; species Vandiemenella viatica. The sequence continues at coordinate 211,106,868 of JARYHS010008074.1, read as the reverse complement.
GAACGAAATCCCGATCGCCACTTGTACACCTTAACACTACCTCACCGTACGTGTCGGAAGTGATTGATAGCAGTATAGAGAGTTATATTCCATATTCTGTGACAGTTTATTTTGTTAATAAAACGGTCATCTCCTACAGAAAGCTCTCTCAAGTTTGTTCTAGAACCACTATTTCCTAATTCGATGTTGTTCAGCTGCTTAAAGCAGCAAACTTTGGTCACACTTAACGCTTCCCGAAATTACCTTTACATCAGCTATATATCTGAAATGAGCGATAAAAAAAGGTTTTTTAACTAGTCAGAGTATTGAATGTTAAAGGAGTCTGAAGTGTTTGTTACACCCACTGTATATGAAATGAGAATGATATAAGTTCTTTTCAAAGCCAAAGACCATGTAATTTCACCTACAAGTCTCATGTCGAACGCCCCTGAGGTGATAAATTTCTAGTATAGTATTCGACTGAACCGTGGAAGCAACATTTAAGAAACTCTGTTTCAACTCAGCAGCCTGAGAATAACACGAGAGAAAGGTGAGTGATCTTCTCCCACGTTCAAAATGATTATCCATCGCATTGATTGCATCCCATTATGCATGTTTATCACTGACCATTTATGGTGATACCAAGAATATGTGTGTTGACTCAAACAATTATGGGTTTAACATGAATCCTGAAGCAATACGATCAAGCAAAGTTGGCCCAGATTCAACAACTGACGCTTGAAAACTGAACAATTTACATAAGTAATGTTTCTTATTTTTCTCGAAACGATTCGGGCCATTTTTTGAACCTCTTCGGTCATATTCATGTTACATGTCTCAAATTTCTGTTATGCATAGATATCAACAATATTAGTAAACGTGAAAAAAAGAATGGTTTCTCTCGGTGTCATAGATCGTTTATTTAGAATTTAAAAAAAAAATCTGCTGACTTGGCCATTATGAAGTCATAATTTTTACTGAAATTGAGGGCATAATATTTACTTGCCAAATTCGAAAAAGAAAGAGGAGTATCTTGGCTTTTAATTAATTATAAGTTTGATAAAGCAATACATTTCAAGTATTTATGTATAGGTTAACTAAAACATGCCGCATATAATGGACAAGTCATCAGAACTTTTTATTCTAAATAAACGATCTATAACACCGAGAGAAACCATTCTGTTTCACAAATTGAAGCGAATACACACTGTAAAGTGTAGACTTGGCTCAGAAGAAGATCTCATAACTTTTTTTCACTAGCCTATTTTTACAAGAATTGTTTTTTTGGCATGTCTTATTACTAGGACTTTAAGGAAGATTCATAGCGTGATGATTAGAGGAGAGATTCGAATGTTGTCAAACACGGAGCCTGACAAGGTCATTACCAAGAATATTATGACATTGCTGCAGTTATTGCTATAAAACATGAAAAACCGCAATCTGTGAATCGAACTCATGTCTTCCAGATTACTACTATAATACGATATCGTTCACTAACACATTCATCAATGCCATGTACAATTTTTGTCTAAAATTATTTCTGTTTTAAGAGTTGGTAACAGACGTGCAAACAACAAAACAAGCAAATGTTATTTAATTATACCTATAGCAACACTTATTTATTTGAGAATAATATCAAACGAGGCTTGAGCATACAGAATCCAAGTTTATTTTCTTGCTGCTTCGTAATCTGAGAGTTCGCTTGCAGCAGTGTTCCATGCTATTGCATTCGCTATATCCGTGTCGTTGTCGTGTGGTGACTGATTCATCCTAAACCCTACTCATAAGATCCCCCCACCCAGTAGTAGTTAGAATATTGTGAAGACGAGTTAACAACTTTACTTGCTGTCTTCTTCTTGCCCCATCTGAATCTTTGAAAACTCATAATCTGAAATTAACTTCAATTTGAGATCCAGGAGTGATTTACACATAGTCCTCCAAATTCTTATAAATTACATTTTCCCCACATTTCCACTTACAGCTTTGTTTTATCAGGCTACAAACTGAAACACAAATTGGGATGTCAAATTGTTAGATGGCAGAGAAGTTCCATTAATAATCACTGAAGCGGAGAGATACCTCAAGCCACCCCAACTCCTCCAAAAAGCTACATCTGCATTACTTTGATTACTTTTGCTCTTAGGAAATATTCTGTTTCGTTGTATAGATCTTGCCACTAGACGGAACTGACACCAAATTATTTCTGAAAACTGAAACGTTTCTAACGCTAAAATTCTGGAATTTACTCCCTAATTTGATCTTAAAATAAATACTGGCAACTTTAATCATTAAATTCACTGAAGTGCAAATTAAAAACACAGTTTTTTATTATTTAAATAATATTTTGATCAAGCGTAAAAGAATCAGATAACAGTGCATGCATTTTACATTATCGTTCCATGGGAACAAGTAAGGATAGAGAGGTTCATATTGTTGCAAGGGCTTGAACCGGCGGTTGTCCCAAGATAAGGTTACAGTATTAGCGTATATGCTAATAGGGCTTCCTACCTAATATTTATCCCGCGAAAGTATTTCTGTCTATTCACTGAATCATTATTCCTACGTCAGATCATTATTGCTCATCAGTAAAGCTATATGCATTTTAAGTTAATTTTTACCATGATATTTATTATTATTAATTTAATTGCGATGGAGCTAACACTTCGCTGGCAATTCGCCCAGTCATCCATTTACCCTTTATATATATATATATTTTAATTTTTCTTTTACAATTGGAATGTTAAATTACTCCCCAATTTACTATTATGATTTACAATTTGTAGTTATAAATTCCTTAGGCGTTTTTGAAAAATTATTCATCACTACACTTGGTAATTTGTTCCAAAAGCTGACACCCTTACTAACGAAATAGAATTTTCCCACCCCCTTATGCATGAAATCGAGCGCAAGCTAGTGGTCATGGTCGCCTTCACCCTCATCCTTTCCTCCAATGAGACCCACTCCACTCCCTTATCATATCATTTACTGACTGGGTCCTGCGATAATTTCCACAAACAAATTTAGCTGCTTTTCTTTGCACACCTTCCAACTCCTGTATTTGATAACCAAAATCTGGGTCCCAAACTACACCACCATATTCAACCAACGGTCTGACCACTGTTTTCTAACCCAGCTCCCTAACTTCTCTGATACATCCTCTCATCACCCTCTCCAGTAAATGAAGGATTTTGTAACCTTTTCCTACCACCTGCACAATGTGTTCTGCCCAACTGAGTTTGTTATCACACTTTTTTTTTTTACTTATTGTTTTACGCCTCGTCAACGTCGAGGTCATTAGAGGCGGGATGGGACTTGGGACAAGGAACGGGAAGGAATTCTGCCATGGCCTATTTGAAAGAAACATCCCGGCATTCACCTGGAGTGATTTGGGGAAACCATGGAAAACACAAATCTTAATGCCCGGACCCGGATTCAAACCGCCGCGCCGTCCTCCCGAATGCGAAGCCAGAGTGTTAGCCACCCACCACAACGCTAAGTGTTATCAAACGTTATGACAAAGTATTTACACTTCGAGCTTTCAACAAGCAATTCTGAACCCACCCTATAACATTAATTAACCTTTTGTTTTTTATCTGTGCACCTAATAAGCTGGTTTTTTCTTAATTCCATACTGATCAACCCATTTAGAAGTTTTATCCAGGTCACCATGCAGCTGTTCACAGTCTTCAACTGTTTTGTGCTACTCTATACCATTATATCATCTGCAAAATACCTAGACTCTAACCGTGACCCATCAACACAGTCATTCATTATAATTATGAACAGCAATGGTCTCAATACACTTACCCTGTGGCACTCCCATATTTAATTCCACCTCTTTTGAAAGTTTATATCTTACTCTAACACTTGGATTTCTAGCTTTTAAGAATTCCTCTACCCAACAAGTAACTTTTTCATCCAATCCAATAGATATCAGTTTATTTAAAACCATTTTATGGCTCACTCTGTCAAACGTCTTAATAACTATCTAGTGCCACAAATCAATATTTGATTTCATTTCTCTGAATCAATTAACCAGATTTTAATAATAAGGTGCTGTATTTGAAATACACCCCGGAAACTCTATCAGATAACTAGTTTAATTTCTTAAAACTATGTAAATCGTAATCTCCCATGAAGCCAGATTTATCCGGCACTCGCCAAACAAGCAAAGATACGCAGCAGAGGATGTACAGAATATTTCCAAACATAAGCAAAGTTGAGATTGTGCCAGTGAAATAACAGGAGAAAATCATTCCCTATATCCCTGTGTCTCGATATCTTTGGAAGACAAACAGTGTCTCCTTCCTTCTATTGTTCAAAACGGCTGAGACAGTTTCTTGTTCTTGGCGGAAACTGCGCCGCCCTTAACAGCGGGTTGCCCTTTAAAGTAAACCCATAAAAGAGTGGGTGATGAATGGCCTGTTGACTTTCACGCCGTTGGAAGTTTCCGCCAGAGGAAGAGTTAAAATCTTTTTCAGTAAAAGATCTAAAAAGAGTCGGTGGAGGTATTATCCCACTCTCTGCGAAGAAAAAGCAATGCCATATCGATTCTCTTCCAGCAAAGTCCTACAGACTTAAAATAATTTTTAAAACTAGCAGCCATGTTTGTGCTACTGTTGGAAAGATATACTATAATTGTTCCTGTTAGTGGAGAACGAATTCCCGGCCTTAAGCATAATTAATAGTGTAGGATCTCTTTAATGAATAATATACACTCAAGAGCCAAAGAAACTGGTATAAGCATGCGTATGCAAACACAGAGATAATTAAACACTCAGAGTTCGGGCTGTGGTCGGCAATGCCTATATAAGGTGTCTCGCGCAGGCGTTAGATCGGTTACTGCTGCTACAAGGGCAGGTTATCACGATTTAAGTGAGTTTGAACGTGGTGTTATAGTTGGCACAACAGAGATGGGACACAACATCTCCGAGGTGACGATTTTCCCATGCGTCCATTTCATGAGAGCGCCGTGAATATCGGGGATCCGGTAAAACATCAAATCTCCGATATCGCTGCTGCCGGAAAAAGATCGTGCAAGAACTGGACCAACGACAACTGAAGAGAATCGTTCAACTTGACAGAAGTGCAACCCTTCCGCAAATTACTGCGGATTTTAATGCTGGGCCATCAACAAGTGTCAGCGTGCGAACCACTCAACGAAACATCATCGATATGGGCTTTCGGAGCAGAAGGCCCTCTCGTCTACCCTTGCTGAGAATGCGACACAAAGCTTTACGCCTCGCCTAGGCCCGTCAACACCGACATTGGACTGTTAATGATTGGAAACATGTTGCCTGGTCTGACGAGTCTCGTTACCAATTGTATCGAACGGATGGACGTATACGGGTATGGAGACAACCTCATGAATTCATGGACCCTGCATGTCAGCAGGGCACTGTTCAAGCTGGTGGAGGCTCTGTAATTGTGTGGATCGTGTGCAGTTGGAGTGACATGGGACCCCTGATACGTCTAGATACGACTCTCACAGGTGAGACGTACTTACGTACGCATCTTGGCTGATCACCTGTATCCATTCATGTCCTTGTGCATTCCGACGGACTTGGGCAATTCCAGCAGGAAAATGAGACACCCCACACGCCAAAAATTGCTACAGAGTGGCTCCAGGAACACTCTTCTGAGTTTAAACACCTCCGCTGGCCACAAAAATCTCCAGACATGAACATTATTGAGGATATCTGGGATGCCTTCAAAGATATCTCCACCCCCTCGTACTCTTACGGATATATGGACACCCCTGCAGGGTTCATGGTGTCAATTCCCTTCAGCACTACTTCAGACATTAGTCGAATCCATGCCATTTCGTGTTGCAGCACTTCCTCGTGCTAGCGGGGACCCTACACGATATTAGGCAGGTTTACCCTTTTTTTTTACTCTTCCGTGTAATTAAATGCTATATTTCACCCAATGTCTGGGTAACAATATCAAGAGATGGTTGAAAGCTTGTGTCACATAAATAGAAACACTCACACCCATCCGGTCATAACAGTTATCTTAAAGATCTTGCTTATTTCCCTACCGGTATCATTTGATTTCTATATTATCTATTCTAATATTATGAATGCGAAAGTAAGTCTGTCTCCTTGTCTGTCTGTTTCCCTTTCTGTTTGTTACGTTTCTGATGCTAAACAGCTAATCCGATCGTGACAAGGAGATGTGATTTGGCATTAGGATGGACATAGGATATCTTTTCTATCTAAATATTGTCATTAAAAAAAAATTGAAACGACGATATACAGACGCTTAGGATCCGTAAGACTCTTTTGTACGTTTCTTCGTTCCGGGCTGGTAGCTCAGTGGTTAATGCGCTTGCTTACAAATGTTTGGACCGTGGTCTCCGGTTCAAATCACGATAGAAGCAAAGATTTTTAAGAATTGTTTTTGATCGTATGAGCCAAACCAGGATGGTCAGTTTTCGGGATTCCATCTTAAACTTTAGACACCACAATTTTAGGGGTGCAATGCTTGGGAAATCGTACGCAGTCTAACAATGAATGCTCTACGTGTACGCTATTTTTTTTTTTTTTTTTTTTTTTTTTTTTTTGCTATATTGATCACTATGCCGTTGTTTCTCTCGCAGTCATTGTGTGTATGATCTGCACCAATAATATTGTATATGCGAAAGTAAGTCTCTGTCATTTTGTTCAGTTTTGTGGACTAAATGTCTATACCGATATTTATGGAATTTGACAAGAAAATACTTTGTATCTGTAGGTAGGAGACAGGACATTTTTTTCGGTACGAATAACAGTTTTAGTCAAGAAGTTTTGAGAACATATCGAATGGTGACAGACAGACGGATACGTGTGTTAGTCTGCAATTTTACGTCGGTTTCTCAAGTTGCGCTACTAGCGCAGTCTGTCAGAGTATTATTTGTTAGCGAATTTCGTTTAGAGACAAAAGGTATTATTTACTATAGATGTCGATTTGCTCTGCATTGTTCTGTTACTTTGTGTCTGCCTAAATGTTTCTGGCACTAGTTTATTTTGTCTTCTTTTCTGACATGCCTTGCGGCCTAAGGTGTAGCTCTGGAAGAGCACGAGCAGCTAAAGTTATTAGCACCCAAGAATCTGTTGTTCATGATGAAGAAAGAAGAAAAGGCCAAGCTGAAATAAATTTTCCCTCAGTTAAACCACCCCACATCACCACACCTTCGTTTGTTTTTAAATATGTTGGAAATTGATTCTCTTCATGAGACAGGTTCGACGGTAGAATAATATAGTGATGGCTTTCCTGTCATATTATGCCAATATTATGTTGTTTGGGACAAATATTACGTTACTAACAACTTTCTATATCCAATTTTGCCAGTGAAATTCTAAGTCCACGAGTACGAAGTCGCGGATAACAGGTAGTCTATAAAATATATTTTATGATAATTCGACGAAGGCTCGATTGTTTGCGACAGCAGTTGCTGTTTTGCTGGACAACAAAGTAATGAGGTTTACGAAAGAGAAAAATCGGGCAAATGCCAGTCCGGATGCTACTGACTTTAAGGTTTATCTCCCATGCTTTAGGTCAGACGGCAGTCGCTTGGCTTAAAAATTAATGCCTGACACATTTTCAAATTAAGTAGCGTTCTTCTAATTTCCAATTTATTATGTGTTAGTTTTGTAGCAATGCACTGAATTAAAAACACATTCAATAAAACAATATTAGTTTTTCGCAAACCAATTTAAAAAATCTTTTTAGTTCGCAACTTACAAATTATGATAGACTAAAGTATTTTTTATAATTCGTTGTTATAATACGTTATGTGTAATTATGTATACGGGATATAAGTTACAGGTATTATTCATAATTTATTAATTGTATTTAAAGGAATCCAGACTCAGTATGACGGACTTGATAATTTAAAATTTTAATAACTTGAATGTGATAAGAAATGGATAAGTGTAAATTAATAAAGCACAGCTTAGGAGTTTTGAAAATATCAAAACGAATGATTCTTCTGATTGAAATTGAGTTAATTTTAACAAATCGCAGTTTCTTTGAACTGAATCCTTGTTCAATTGATAGTAGCGCTTGCGAGCAATAGATTTCTATGTACATTCAGATAATGACCAGTTTGCAGCAAGGTAGATGTTCATCATCTCCTTTGGCACCTGCCCGCCTTGGATACCGCGGTTACCTGTGTTATTGTACGAACTGGCATTGAAAGCATCGTGTCAAACTGTTCCGCTTGTTACAACAGTCGAAGGAGCAGCCATCTCGTCATGATACCAGCTCTCCCAGCTTTCTCTCGCGTTCTGGAGGGAGAGATAAAACATAGGCAATCCACGATCACGCGGGAAGACTGGCTTCGTCCAATCGCATCCCATGTAACAGAAGCAACAACGTTTCCGCGCGCAGGAGTCAGGTCTGGTGATTAGTTCCGAATATCTGACCGAATTAGTGCCATTTCTTAAAGTTCGTAAAAATGCGTTTCACGAAAAAGTATTTTTAATAAAATTTCATAACTTAAAACACATCAAACAGGCACTGCAAAAAGTACACAACTGAATGGCGACACATACGTAGATCCAAAACTGTTCTTTGTTAATTCTACGGCTTTTAAAGATTCGGAGACTGTGGTCAGTCTTCTAGAAAGACGGAGACAGTACCCTCCTTCTTGAAAAAAAGCTTGGCAATGTAAGCGAAAGTTTTTTAAGATACCGTGAACTGTCAGGCGTCCGGATCTTATTTTGGAAACCCGCTGCCTTCATTGTCTGTAGCAGTTTTTGTTGAGTGCACTTCACACTCCTCATCTAACGTTTTCCAAGAATAAATGGTTTTCGGAGGTTAAACTGAACATTATAAATACGGGTTACAGTAAATATTGGGTACGAATTTCAAGTCCCTTGGTACTATCGTATTTGAGATAGACAACGTAACAAAAATGACCCAGAATTAACATCTTTGATGACCACTCATGTTTTCATTTACCAGTAAAAAAAAATTTAAAAGAAATGTCCCATTTGTCCAAAACGTTGATATTCTACACGGCGGGCAATAAAATATTTCAAACTTCTTTAATCTTATGAAATTTCTAAATTCCATATTATATTTAATATCACGAAATTTTCAATGCAATATTTAAATTTGAGTGCATATTTGAAATCATAAAATTATTTCATTTACGAGTTGGATGCCTGTGACTGACAGATAGCTGAGGGACGGCAAAATCACTCACTTTCACTTTGGGAATGGAAACCTAAAAACGTTAACCACCTTCCAATACATTACACCAAACGGTTAGTTACTTGAAGTTACTCAGAACTGGAATCGACTGTTTTGTAGGTCTAATCGATTAGTTGGCAGAAAGGTATGAGTGGTGTGCAACCCCTTCTACTATGGCACTAAGTGTAAAGGTCTGTTTGGGGTCTGCGGCTTAATACTTGTGAGCGGATTGTGGCGTTGGAGAAGCTGATCATACTAACCTGGGCGCATTACTCCCACAGCTTGCCCCCGGCAATCTTCTGCTGCTTCCTTGCTGTACGGCGGCTAAAAAGGCTATTGTTAATCAGGATAACTGACACCACATGGTTACGGACATGACCCTTTGCTTTATCATAGTACCAAGTAATCGTCATTGCACTGAGGTATGGCTATTACAGGTTATTCTTACTATTATGATAGACAAGGCGCCTAATTGCTATAACAGGCGCTTATTATTCTTTCTTGACTGTAGCCGATACATCCAACTGAATGCCGTCTGATATGCTAACTCCGATAGTGCTAATCACTGAAGCCATAGTTACGTGAAGTTATCAAACTTCTCACAGTATAGATGGTGGATCCATTACTTACAATGGAGAATGGCGATGATTACCTGCTAATGGGCCATGACGCGAGACCCGGCTATGGAGAGAGGCGGTCTAACTGTTAAACTGACATAGTGACTGCCCTACAGTACTGATGCTTCCAGAAGAGAGCGAGTGCGTATTGTCGTTCGTAATTTATCCCGATCGTCGAACGTTCTAGATGTTTGATCGGTCGTTACCCGGTCATCGCCTTCCAACTGGCATCTGCTGACGCTAGAGTCTGCAAAACGTGACTAACCTCACGCAAACTCTTCACGTGCGTACGGGACGGTAATTCCAACTAAAGTACCAATATTTTACCATCAAATAATATGTCTCAAAACCGTCCGTTACAGAACAACGTTAATACAGATTAGCACACCGAAGCCTGTACGAAGAACTTAAAACTCTACTTTATGTATTAAAGAGAAAGGAAGCAAAATGATGAATTGTACTACGGTTTCTTATTGATTTCTAAAACCGAAATGGTTGAATTCCATATGTAATGCTGAAGATTAACTGTAGATTCAGTCTGTCTTAAATACTGACAGAGTTTCAAGGTGTAGGGCATTTCATCTCTATCGTGTCACGATACACTTTAGTGTTCAAATATTTTGCTGCGAGCAGTTATGTGACGGGTTGTCCTAATGTTACCATTCCTGATTCTGTCTACTCTGTTACATCAATGAATGAATGAATGAATCGGGGATTTCGAATATTAGTATTTGCTTAAATCTTTTTCTTTTCCCTCGGTCCTAATACTAAGATCCCTATATGTTTGAGGAAACTACCAGTGTCTTACTGAAAGTGTTGGGTGTGCGGTAACGGTCTGACTTCGCATCGGGAGTACGTGGGTTAGAATCCCCATCCGGCCATCAGGATTTAGGTTTTCCGATATCACTCTGGGTGAATGCCGGGGTGGTTCCTTCAAAAGACCATGGCAGAACTCTTTCACATTCCTTATTCCCAATACTTACCCGGTTACAATTACCTCGATGTCGATGAGGTGTAAGGCCATTAGAAAAAAATTGTATAATTTCATTTGTTTCTCTTCTCCGACTTTTCCTTTGTGATTTTTTATAATTGTGCCGCATGTTCTCCGAAAGGTGTTGGCTTTCAGTCGTTATATGCATTTTTCATAAATACGTTATTTCGCATAAGAAATCTATTAAATTATTACTCATTCTCGTGTTACATTATCTATCACAGTTATATTAGTTTTGTGTTTGATGTTTTCAAATTGTAGTTACAATTTATCTGATGAAGCTTATTCAATTAATAGATCAACATTAAATTTTCTTTAGTGAAAAGTTATCAGATTTTTCTCTCCACGTATAGAATGAATATAATATGGAGGAAAAAACCATCACAGGTAGCAACATCTCGAAATTATAACAGCAAACAAGAAAACCATTACTTATAACGAGTAGGTGAACTTTTAAAATTTACGTAAGTGTCTCTCTGCTATATCACGCTACTCGCCTTTTGGGACCGTTAACTCAAAACTAATGAAATATCTCCTTGATACAAAGAGCTGCCTTTTAATTAACTTTATACTTGTTTCACCGTCTAGCGATAGGGAACATTAACGCAATTATCTTCTAAACCCCTATCAACGGTGTGGCTTTGATAAATAACAAACAAAATTGCCTGCAGAAATATGGGCAGGTTCCTAAAAACCTGGAATTTCAGTGAAAAGAATGTGGCTTAGAAACCTGCAAAACTCAAACTGAAAGAAATGCTTATCTTCTTCGTATGGTAGTGTTATTTTTTGAACAATAGTAGACATTAACAACGGCAGATGGATAGTATTCTAAATACCCACCTAATAAATTCTTTTCAAACCGCTTTTACACTGCAGCTTCAACTGATAATAATTATTCTGTTTGATCTTAATAACCTATTGACATAGTTTCATCGTCTGCAAAATCCGCGTATGTCACAACCCTAACTGGTATAGGAAAGCTATAGTTTAACGTACAATCCGAACCACGGAATGTCCTATCATACATCAGCTAAAAATTCAAAACTAGGTCAGAGGAGGATAAGTTTTAACGTCTGTAAAAATTCTAACCGAGACCGGGAACATCCAGCTTCCCAATAATGTTCGTCAACTGGACCATCGCAATACTGTGGTGATCTTCAATCTAAAAGTCCCATTTACCTGTAATGCCAAATTAACAAAAAACCTAGGTGAGTCAGAATTTACAAACACTGAAATGCTCTGAATTACATAACGAACATTGCTCAATCTTCAATGCTAGCCGCTGTCGCAACTTCGTTTTGTACGGATCATTAATATGCAAACCACTTTCTTCAACCAACATCATATGATCTAAGGCCCCGGAGGCTCATCGAACGAAAATTCTTTTTACATGAAGGGTTCACACAACAATCAGTAACTTCATTCTTCAGAATAATACAGCACCGCTAGTATCCAGATATCATGATAAAAATTTCGATTGTGAGCAACTTACCTTAAATTTATCAACTTCATGATTTCATATTAAAATGAAACAAACCCTACTTTATCCGTTGTATCACGGGCTATAATCGAAACCCCATTAAAACTCGAACAATAGTTTTTGCGTGAATAACGTTCCAAGAAAAATTTTGTAAGTTTAGGAGGTTACATCAGACTGAAGCATACTTCACTTTACCCTCTAACCACAGGTTGTACTGTACTTAGTATTGCATCATCCCAGTGAGAGCGCGGCCTACCGCGGGGCGGGAGCCCAGTCCGCGGCGGGCAGGCGGCAGGTTGTGGATTCCAGAGAGTCCACGGCGGGTAGTAGCGGACGAAACAAAGTATCATTCAGTGCGTTCGAGAATATTCACTTTTATATGACTCTCGGCATTCCGAGTACAAAAACATACCAAGAAAGCAGAAATGTGAAATGAAATAGCTGATAAGCTAAATCAGACTAATAAGTTTACATTTATTTATTTTATACCGCATATTTTATTTTCCATAACCCATAGATACAATAATATGCTGGTATAATTATTATAAAATTAAAATGAATTTACGTTGTTGAAGTAGTTTAGAAAATGGTTTCGTACCGCATGGGCAGCATCAGTTGATCTCTCTCAATCGACTTGCGGTTGAGAAAGCATTGGCATGTTGATTTGTCATTATTGTATCACCTTGTATTTCAATTTCAGTGAACTGTTTTGTGTAACTTCTTACAAAATTGTGAAGGCAACATGTAACTTTGACAACATAAACTCCGCTATCTACATCCAACTCTATAGGCCTAAAAAATGTACGCCACGTCTGAGCTAAAATTCCAAAGGTATTTTCTACTACAAAAATGTTTATGGATTTTTTTTTCTTTTTTTGCTTCATCATTTACAATTATAGTTTTTGAAAGAGGGCGCATTAAATAAATATGTAGTTTGAATACTTCATCGCCTAAAAATAGTGAGGAATGTACGTGGTAATGGTTTAGGTGACCATTGCTATTCATTATTCTAATGAATAATTGTGTTGATTGTTTACTATCTGAAATTAGATTGTTTGCAGATGACATAATGCTGGATAAAAGAATCAAAACGATAGAGGATTGTAAACAGTTGCAGGGTGATCTGGACAGGATATCTAATTGGGTTGGTAAACATGGAATGAAGATAAATGCAAAGAAGTGTCAGCTTATTAGATACACAAATAAAAAACAAAAGGTTAATTATGAATATAAGGTGGGGAAAGAATTGCTTGCTGAAGACTTGAAATGCAAATATCTTGGAATTACTTTTGATAACAAACTTAACTGGGCAGGACATATAGGACAGGTGGTAGCAAAAGGTTTCAAAGTTCTGCACTTGTTGGAGAGAGTGATGAGGGGATGTACGAGAGAAGTCAAGGAATTGGGTTACAAAACTTTGGTCAGACCATTGCTCGAATATGGTAGTGTAGTATGGGACCCTCATTTTACGTATCAAATACAGGAGTTGGAGAGGGTGCAAAGAAGGGCTGCTAGATTTGTTTCTGGAAATGATCGCAGAATGCAATCAGTGACGGATATGATAAAGGAGCTGGAATGGGATTCATTGCAAGACAGGAGGAGGATGAGGAGGGTCATGGGAGTGTACAGGGCATATACTGGTGATGAGGCAATAGGTATGAAAAGTAGTGCATGGAAGGGAAAAGATGACCATGACCACAAGCTGGCACTCGATTTCAGGCACAAGGGTGTGGGAAGATTCTCTTTTTTAGGTAAGGGTGTCAGGGATTGGAATGAGTTACCAAGAAAAGTGATGAATAATTTACCAAAAACTTTGAAGGAATTTAAAGATAAAATTTGTAGAGGGCAAATGTAGGTGGGTGCAGGATAGGGGGAAGATGGGTGTGTAGGGATATTGCCACCGGAGCCTGTGCTCCATTGCAATTAAATTAAATTAAAGATAGTTTTGTGAAGTATTTACTGACTTTTTCGCCTTGAACTATTAAAAGCGAGCTGAAGAAGCAATTGTTCTTTGTCAGATGAACTGCTAGACATGTTAATAAGGAGGGGTCAGACAAAAATAAAAAAAATCATCTACTCCTTCCTTCGTCCACGATTGCTTCAACACTGGTCCGCCCTTCAGCTGCCCGCGCTCTGTTCGTCCACTACAACTTCGGCGGACTGCCGTCAGACCGCCACGTTCTGCCCTCGCGGACAGTCCGCGCACTGTTTGACCGGGCCTTTAGCATGACTCCTGCTGAAACTCCTACTAACCTCCGGGTTGCAGACTAATTTAAGTGTTATACTCGATAGAGATTGACGGGCATTTTCAGCCTTCAAAACAGTCTACCGATCACACCTAAGAGCGTAATTGTGTCTGGAGGTTGGTTACAGCCACTGCTTGCTTCACATTATGCGTCCATTGAATGTACGAGAGATGACGATAATTTGTAGCCCGCAGCGTTTCCGGTACCGTCGGTTCGAGTACGGTCAGAATAATTTTCGTGTTTATCTGTCTCCTATTGCGACCCTCTAAGTATGTATTAATAACATATATGACAATGGGGTCTAGAAGTTTCCAAGATAAAATATTTTGGCCTATACAACTCATCACGAAATAAATTACTCTTAAGTACGTCTTACTGAAAGAAATAATGTCCAGTTGTCTTTAAATTTTTATAATATGAATCCAATAACAATTTTCTATTGGAGAAATAGGTGGAACGAGGAAAGTGAGGGTTTTAACTTCTTGGAAAATATTACTGATCCATCCGGGAATCGCTCCAGATTGATTTCAAAATACCTTCCTCTTCGTTAAACGGAATGTAGATAGCAGATAGTTATGGCAATGTTTTCAGTGTTCTACTTTAATTCAAATTTAATATTGGCGACCTATCTTCGAAGATCATATCTGTGCTCAGAGATGATGGAGTGATGTGCTCTGATATTACTGCAAGTCCACGAGGAGATCATTAAAGTGAAGAGTTATTTTACTGCGCACAATGCGGAGAGAAGGTCGCTTATTTTTTGGCAGGAGTGGAGACCCTTTTAAGGTCACGTATGCTGCACTGCACGTTGATGAACAATTCGTACCAGCGTTTATAGAAAAACTTACACAAGTTGGCAGAATTTACTATCCTGCACTTGCCGTCCTATTTTACTTCGTGGCGTTAAAGTGGCATCAAAACTAATAGCTCGCAGTGACTCTTGAGTGTTATATACGTGGCATGTGCGAGCTCCAGGTATTTTTGTTTGTTACAAGACTTTATCATTTCAACTGTTCGAGTACTACGTTGCAAAAATGAACTTAATATTTCTAAACAAAGTGAAAACGCAATAAAAATTTCTAATCATTTGAGTGAAATATGTATTTTTATTCATACATACTTCTACTCATTACGAAAGTAACTCTTTCTCCTGTTTGTTTGTTACGCTTTCACGACTAAACGACTAAACGACTAATCCGATCTTGATGAAACTTGACAGGGAGATACTATGCATTATTAAAGGAAAATTGATACTTTTTTGGGGATAAATAACATATTTTATCATTAAATTTTGAAAACCGTAACAGACAGACAGATAGCGTGTGTAAGTCTCTACTATGTTATATCGGTCGCACAGGTATTGTTATCTCGCAGTCAACTTGTTTATGATGTACACACACAACTTATTATATATTATTGATGTTTATTTCCACTGCACCACTATTATTTTGTGGTTACTTAAAAGTTTTTGGCATCAATACATTTTGTCTTCTTTTGAGGATTCTGCGTTATGGCAACACGTAAAAAAAAAGTTAGTTTAACTACTAATATGCTAGTAGAGCTACACAATGACACAGCATCAGTCCAGTATGCATATGAACATCTTATAATAGGCGAAGATATAATTGCGACAGATGTGAACGGAATGATTACATTAAGTTGTGTTGTCGGAAGTACGGATGAACTTCTGACTACAGTTCACCCCGAACTACAAACTATTAATGGAAGTAAAAATTAACACTTTCGAGTTATAAGGAGTGCCTTCTAAGAAACTTAAGAATGAAAGTTGGGTGTTTCCATGATACTGATGGCCATCCTCGATGCACTGCAACGGCACACACCTACAAATAACACAATTGGGGCGCAACATAATAAGGCTGTGACCATGACTGGAATGTTGAACGGTGATGATTTGTTTATCTCTCGAATCATAATACTGCCTATAGACCCACTAATCCAGATTAAAAGACTACAGTTCCCACTAAAATTAGACTTTGCGGTGATTGTCAATAAAGACCAGGGACGGACACTGAAAATACTTGGGATATACGTGTTTCTCCAACGGGCAGTCATATGTAGCTTAGCTCACGGGTATCTCAGCAAAGGACAGCAAAACAAAAATCGTTGTGTAAACAATGATATTGACATGAGATTTCTCCAAAATTTCACATGATTTTTACCCACAAACAAAAATCCGCCGGTGGAACTGTGCTATGTAGTCTCTCCTAATTAACCCCCCCCCCCTTTAATATGTTGCTGTTTTCGAACATATTGGATACTGCTTTTCTTGATGGTTATAGCTCCCCCGCCATATTATCCCGATTCCCATGCTTTCTTGGACATCTTTTACGTAACATACAGCTTCCTAAATACAATTCTAACAACAAAATTCTTATGTTGTACTAGTTGTAAAGCGGTACAACATAATTCACACATTAATTGAAACCACCCGACATATTCGACGTTAGCTGGCCTGGATGTCACTAGAAGATAGGAAGATTGTTGGGGCTGTATGTGGCGTATAATGAGGTTAGAATGGATATTGGTGGAAGAATTCTGTTTGGTGAATGGAGCTTAAGCTGACCATGACCACAAGCTGGCGCTAGACTTTAGGTGATGAGGCCTGGGTGGATAAAATATGCAAACACCCACTTTCATATACAAATGACCTAACAATATACGACAGTCCAAGTGTGGATGCTATCTTTAGCGTAATGGAACTAGTGTCTACAGTGGATTCCAATATAATTAATAGTTGACAGCATTAATGATAGCTTACAAATTTCGGCTACATTCACAATATTTAAAAGGATATATTAAATTAGGTGCAATAAGACATTAACTTGAACTCCCTTGCCCATTTCATCTGTTATATGCCCACTAAATTAGATTCACATGAATATCATTGCCTAAAGCAAAGTTGCCTATTTGAAAACCAGTTTCTTTCCTTACTGACATTTGTAATGTGATTACATGTCAATCCCCCCATCAATTTACCTTCCACTGATATGAAACCATTCAGCCTGTAATATTTTTCAAGCCTATTTGCCATCCCTCCATACTCAATTCTTGGGCACACGTGAAAAATATTTGTGATATGATGTACAAAGCATTTTCCACACCAACTACAAAGCTGTAAAAATCAAAGCTTCCAATTTGACCATGGCAAAACTCATCAAATGAAGCGAGAGGGGGGGGGATAGAATTCATGTAAGCATCATGGACACATGATATTGAATGGCAGAGATGTCTGTAGTGTGAAATAAATCTAGACGATGTTGATGTGAAGAGTTTGGAACACATGTTACTGATTAGGAAAGAGGACTGAAGCGTAGGAAAGACGAGACTAGGCTGACGTAAAGAGCTGAGTACCCGTGGCACATACTACTGAAACGAAAACTAGATGGTCTGGCTGGAAATCAAACCTAGGTCGCCCGCTAGATTTAACCACTCATCCACCCTGCTCGATGTGCCAGAAAGTAAGAACATTTTCTTATGGCCTTACGCATCGTTGACGTAGGTGTCAAGGAGGAAGTAAACTACGCAAGTCTTGTTCAAACGCAAAACGTAATTTGGTGTGTACACCTCTTCATCAGATATTGTTCACGCTGTTTGGTGTATATTCTTTACAATTGCCGCTCCTGTTTTACCTACACTGCCAATACCTACACCCATTTGCCGTATAACTGCCCAAATCCTCTTAAAACTTATCCTTTCATGTGTGCGCGTGTGTGTGTTTTTTTAATGTACTTATCAACATGTTGAGCTCAGAGACATGAGACGAAACTGATATTCAGATTTTTTATCTGACTGGCTAACTTTTTGTTCCTCTTTCAAAGTATTAGATTCTCTTCAGGCCATTTCGTCAGGTATACTTGTATGTATGTTCGTTTGGGCCAACTAGGACCATGTAAAGCCTTCGTTTGTGTTGAATCGTTGCTTTTGGATGAATACACAACCATGAAACAACTAATGTCGAGCTCGGAATAGCGCCTAATGGAATATTCTTGTCACTGGACAAATACTGTACTAGGAACTGGAGGACTTGTTCAGACG
Organism: Vandiemenella viatica; assembly: GCA_031002005.1. Classification (NCBI taxonomy): domain Eukaryota; kingdom Metazoa; phylum Arthropoda; class Insecta; order Orthoptera; family Morabidae; genus Vandiemenella; species Vandiemenella viatica. The sequence continues at coordinate 211,088,319 of JARYHS010008074.1, read as the reverse complement.
AAAATATTTTGCTTTCACCTTGATAGACGCGTATAAACCGGAATAGCCTGCGGCGTGCGCTACGTACTAGGAGAGGTTTTCAGTGTGGAAATCGCGATTGAAGAACGAACTAGTCTGGTAAATGGTACGTGACCTTTTGTTTCTAGCCCTAAAGCAGTTCTGTCTGGTGGACCTCCGATTAAGAGAAATAGGAAGTTAAAAAGTGTAAAAATTGTGTGTAAATTATCTACACCTGTACGGAAGAACATCTGTTTGTTTATGATGTCAGTTTAGCCATGCTCGTTCAGGCGGTGTAATTAGATGTGATAGGTCCGAAGTTCGATCTGACCACCCACAAAAAAAAAAAAAACCTATTTGTATTTTTTAAAATTGCTATTCGATCTTGTAGCATTAAATTGTTATCCTTTGACAAAAACGCAAATATTAGGACGATACCACCGAAATGAACGCATTTCTGTCAGCCGTGTGATGTGTATTTCTATCGTCAGGTAAAAATACTAATAAAAATGCTTCAAAACGCGCTGGAACTGTTGCAAGATAATCGTGCAATATCTTCTAGTGAAGATGCTGTTAAGATACATTCACCACATTTTGGGAGCTTCTGTATTTTATTACTTTATAAAATATTCCTGGTATGGTTCAACATTAACGAATGAATGGCCGTAATTTACAAATGTTAACGAAACTTGCTTTCCTAAATTAATAATAAATACTGTATGTGACTGTGGAAAGATATCCTTCATAAAACGTTCCTGATGTGCACGTAATTATTGTTTGAAATGTTCTGATTTATAGCATCATAACATTTGCGTATTTATCGAAGAAAATAAAAATTTTGTAGAATTTGTTTCAAAACAACTTTTTGAAGCTACAAGATCGAATTGCCAAAAAAAAGTTTTCGCGAGTGGTGGGATCGAACTTCGGACCCGTCGTAGCTGATTAAACCGCCTTAACGAGCACGGCTAAACTGATATCATAAACAAACGGTCTTCGCTACGGGTTCTCTTAAACGGACGCCCACCAGGCAGATCTACTTTAGGGCAAGAAACCAGAGGTGACGTACTATTTACCAGACTTGTTCGTTCTACGATTGCAATTTCCACACTGAAAACCTCCCCTTGTTGGTGTCTGAAATAGCGAGCACCTCCGCGGGCGCTGGCATGTAGCGGGACGTTCAGAAATACAGGCCGGCCGCATTCCAGAGCACGCGGGTGCTCCGGAGGTTATGACGTCACGCGAGCCATGCATTTGCGAACTTAACAGGCATGTGCTGACACCTGGCGGCGCGCAGGACGCAGTTGCCACCTGGCCACGCTCCCCTCCCCTACACTTTGATTGGCTGATTCAGAAGCCCGCCATTGCCAATCCTGGGTTTTTCCAGAAAATCGCCAGAGTCGGTGTTCCCCCACTACGAAAATGTGGGTTTTGACGTCTGATTGATGAGCATGAAACTATCAGTTAGCTAAGAATGGTACAGTAACTTTATCGTGTGTGCTGGTTAGTTGAACGAAGCATGCAATTACTAAAAAAAGTCATATTTGGTTCTGAATCCGAAGGTTGGCGTCAGATTTCAACCCAATGGATAACTCTTCTGGGTTTTTATTGGCTGAAAGAAAACATAAGAAAGGTGAATGGTAATACATAAAATATCACAAGGTCAGTTGTAAGATTGTTACTTAGGAACTGTAGTTCTACTTCTAAGTATAATGAACAAAATAATAGGATTTGGTAACTAAATAGGGGTACACAAACTACAAGCAGTTGAAGTGATAGTATCTTGGGTAATAGAAGGAGTGCTAGACAATGAGGTTTTCCCTTACAGTTATAGAGTACCGCAGAAATAGAGGAGCAATTCATGGAAGAGTATTGATAAATGTCCACAAAGATTACTATGGTGCGCCGGTTACTACGGTTTGAATTCTGGGCTGAAAAAAATATTGTATGGGCTGCTTACTGCAGTTGAAGAACAAATGATGAAGATGAGGCTTTTGGAGAGAAACTAAATCCATATCCAGAAGAGAGCCATATAATGGTCATTGTTGGTGGTTATCTAAATTTGTTAGGTGTCAACTGAATAGGAAACAAGATTAATAACACAAGACAATGGAGATTTGCAAATACCTCATTACAGGAGGAAGCATTACAGAACTAGTTGAGCAGATCACAAAGGGACCAAACATCATGGATATAATCTTGTGGGATCTCTAGTAACTATAGGCATAAGTGATTCAGTAAACCAGTAGCCAAAACGAAAAGTGGTAATAGGTATAGCTATAAAAAGCACATATTTCAGAACTGAATAGATATTTTAGGGGATAAATTCATTATATGGATTGAAAGGAAAGTACAATGTCGTCAATGTGGAACAGTTGAAGAAGATAATATGAATAGCGAAATAAATGTTCATTCCAAAAGAGAAAATAAAATGAGTTGTGCTACATATTACGATAGGGAGGTGAGAGTAAGGTGAATGAAGAAGTTGGAGAGAAGATCTATGAGACAGTAAGGCAGTAAGGAACACCTAAAACAACTAAACAAGGAATTATTAGCAGTTATGAAAATATTGAAGGATTATGGGAACCATTGAACGATGTCTTCTAGTTTTACCATTCATCAAGTTCAATAGAGGTAATAAAGGAGAGGTGTCAAGGAGAGGAAATGAATTTGGCCATCACCTTTTGAAGGAACCATCTTGAAATTCACCTGGAGTGATTTTAGGAACCCATGGAAAACCAAATTCTGGATAGCCAAATGGGGATTCAATCCTGCATCCTTCCAAATGCCAGACTATCGCATTACTGCTCACCTACTAATCACAGCTAGAAATTTCTATGTATTATTTAGAAAACTATTGAAAGGTAAGGTATCCAGAGAATTGCAGATAAAGAAGAGAATCAGTTACTGAGGATCTGGAAAAGGCAGAAATGAGGGGGGGGGGGGTGCAGTATAAATCAGAGGAGGAGCCTGTCCACACAAATAAAAATGGCAATACTAATAAACTGTAAATTCTTTTCTAGGATATTATGAAGTAAGTAAGAAAGCTAAAAAAGTGTAAATTGGTAGATGTTTTTTTTTTATATAGATTTACACCTCATCAAGGTCATTAGAGTTGGGAAAGCACTGGGAACAAGGAATGGAAAAGAAATTACAGATATGGGGGATACAACATTGTACCTCACTTGAAATGTTATTTAGATTGAGTCTTGACACTAGTTACTTGCCAGAGGACTAGGAAAGTGTGATTGTGTTACCATTCCATAAAGGAGAGCCAACAAATAGTGCTGCAACATTCATGCAATTTAGTGTGACCTCACTGGTAGGTAAATTGGTGGGAAGAATTCGATTCAATCACATCAGAAATATCTGTGAGAAAAGAAATAGGTTTTTAAATTGGCAACATGGATTTAGGCAAGGAAATTGATGTAAACCTCAGTTAATGGGCTATTTGCAAGATATTTTGGATGAAATGGTAAGAGAGGGTAAGCTGATAATGTAGCAACTTCCAAGGCATTTGATATAGTAAGACATGAAATGCTGCTAAATAAGGTAGAAACCTTAACTTAATTTTATCCATAATTCAATGAAACCATTTCAGTGAATGAAAAAATGACTTGCTGAGTAGAGGAATTCTTAAAAGGCAGAAAACATAGAGTGAGGGAATGCAAATTTAGAAGATGTGGGAGTGATAATGAGAGTGACACAGTGTAATATACTGGGACCATTGCTAATATTTATTCTAACTAATGATTGTTTTAACAGTTTACAGTCAGGAATTAGGTTGTTTTGAGATGTCCTCATTATAAATAATATGATCAATATGTTAGAAAAGGAACTGAAAAGCTGCAGGATGACCTGGACAGGATATCAAGCATGAAGATAAATGCTGAGAAGAGTCAGCTTATTAGCTTCACAGTTAAAGACCTGAAGAAGAATTGTCTTGTCATACCATTTGATAGTTACCTCACCTGGACACCAGATAGGAAGAAGTTTCAAAATGTTTCATTTATTTGAGAGGATGAAGTGGGTATGTGCCAGTAGAATGAAGGAGTGGTGTTACAGAACTTTTATCATACCATTCATTAAATATTCAGGCAGATTTGTTTGTGGAATTTGCTGCAGAACGAAATCAGTAACTGTCATGATAAAGGAGATGGATTGGGAATCATTGGAAAATGGGGGAAGGGAGGGTGAAGAGAGTTTTTGGTGTCTATAAGGCAGCCCCAGATCTAGGTAAAATATGGAGGGGGGGGGGGAAGATGGTGGCAAATCATACAGCACTTTTTACCCTAGCTCAGAAAAATAATAGCTCATATGAAGTGATATTGGTAGAATAAATAGGAGTTATACATGAAGAGGAAGGAATGACCATGAGCACTTGATTTTAGCTACAAGAGCATGAAAATTTTGTATTTAAGAGAGTTAGGGATTGAAATAAGTTACAAAAGAAAGTGCCCGATAGTTAACCAAGAACACTAAATGAATTTAAAATTAAAATTACTAAACGGCAAATGTAGGTGGATAGGGAAAAAATAAAAGTAAAAATAGGTATGTATAGAAATTGACATGTAAACACTGGTCAAGTGAGTACTCTTCAGTGTTATAATAAATTTATTATAATCTGTTACTGACTTGATGCTCTATGGCAGATTATAACACAAACTGAGACCTATGTGAATTGGTCCTGTCTGTCAGAGTGTGTAGTCTGTTGGCAATGAACATGTAGCTCCAGGTCATGTTCCCCTGGCCCCACACCAGCTGACTACTGTGTCCATGTAGAAATGTGGCAAATATACCCTTTAAAAGTAAGGGTATGAGAAAATGGAGTGGGGGATAGAGTATACTGACATTGAGCCACCTTTGTTAATTGAATTAGTTTATGACATATGTAAACCTAGTATCTGTCTAGAAATATGTGTGTGTACATCAGTTTCTTTGTAGTGCAAAACCATTATTACCCCCTTTTTTATGAATCTGATAGTTTCTAGTATATATGCAAAGGGCAATAGTTGAATATACATCTAACAGAATAAAAGTTTACATGAGGTTTTAACTTGTTAATCTTTTGTAATTCTTATATTATTTATGCGGTTTGAAGTATTTAATATGTGGCAGAGAGTTACTCCCGAATATAATACCATACCTTAACAATGAATGGACACTGGTAAAATAAATAGTCCTGGTAGTTTTTCACTAGATATGAAACCAACTTATATATTCCCATCATATAACAGATGCTAGGGACTTACTTTTTTATAAATGTGTTTTACATGTGTTCCTATTTAAATTATCCTCTATCCACATGACTAGAAATTATTTGTTTCTTATTTATTCAAGGAGTTCAGTACAGTTTTACTGTAGGTACTGAAGGTACTTGAAAACTTTGTTTTGTGTGGAAGTGTAAGGTAGGTGCTATTTCAAAGTTTGTTATTAGCTTAATATTTTTATTTAATTGAAAACTGGTGGCAATTTCCCTACATACCCATCTTCGCCATTTCTAGCCCCCACTAACATTTGCTGTCTACAAATTTTAACTTTAATTTCTTTCAGCATTTTTAGTAAATTATTCATCATTTATCTTGGTAACTTATTCCAATACCTGACACACTTACATAAAAAAGAGAATCTTCCCACATTCTTGTATCTGAAATCAAGTGCCAGCTTGTTATCATGATCATCTTCTCCCTTCCATACATTACCTACTTTTAATTCTAACCCCACCTTATAATCATAATCAACCTTGAGTTTTTAATGTTTATCATCATCCCATTTTGAGAAACTCAGTTTACAATGTTTAATTATCAATGTCTGAAGCTAATTGCTCTTAAGTACATACTTTAATTAAGATTTTAAAGTCATCTGCCAATTTCATACACTTTTGATTGTTTTTTTTTTTTTTTTTTTTTTTTGCTTCTAGATCATTTTCTTGAAATCGGTCACAACACATTGTGGCTCATCAGTAACTTTCGTGTTCATGATGAATTGGTCCAGGATGCATTTAATATATATGATTCTTCTTGCCCATCATGTTACAAGTACGGTAGTACGTCATGCATTGAGAATGTAACCTGGGCCATATGCAAATTTCGCATTGTGGCCTTTTTGAGTTAGTCATATCATGTTCTGGCTTTTTTTTTTTTTTTTTTTTTGTAGGTGCCATAATGTGAATAACATTTTTTTGTACATTTTAAGGAAACCAGAAAGCGTTGTGGTCATTTTTTTTCACTTAATGAGCATTTTTGTACTTAGTGTAAGAACGGAGCAGACTCAACTATTGAGCTTTGTGGCACACAATATTTAATATGTTTGAAGTTTGAGTACACATAGTTTGCACTGTTAGTTTCCTCTATTCAACAATCTGTTTCATATCATGAATATATAACTTAAGCCTATAATTCGCTACACTTCTTAAACTCAATAGTTCCAGTTTATTGAATAAGATATTGTGGTTAATTACTTCAAAAGAATTTTAATGATCTATTGTTTCTATTAATTTATTCTTCCTAAATCCATTTTGACTATCTGGGAATAATTTATTATTTTCTAAAAAGTGCACAAATCTTTTGTGGAACAGCTTCCCTAAGATTACAGAGAAAATGGAAATGATTGATGAACAGTGGGGATATGCTGATTCTCCCAGAATTTCAGATTGTAAATTTTATAATTCTGTAGCATAAATGTTAAAAAACAAAGATACAAAAATACAAAAATAACATTGTAATAATCATTTCTGTGTTATACAAATTTATGGTATAAATGGAATTATTGCAACATTGATTGCACAATCTATGTTAGTGGAACTATTTATGCTGAGATTATCTTTAAGAAGAAGCACCAGAAACCCAACAAGAAAAAAGTTTATTATAAGTGGTATGTAAAGAATTATCACAGTGGTGTTTATGCATGGGACCTTCATACATGAAAATCAAGTTGATTGTTAGTGCAAAATTTCTCTTAATTTCCTGTGCTTACTTATCTATGGTGTTAAAGTAAATTATAAAGGTAAAATATTTTTAAATATAGCAATTGCCTTTCCATTTTAGAAGCTTATAATCGAATTTCAAATTCTGGTTGCAATTTAAGATTTATTCGAAAAGTAACATCACACAATAGTGTCCATTCTATTTTGCAATACAGTATTAGCACTGACTCTCTGGTGGCTTGCTTATTCCTTCATAAATAATTCTCTCTGATTTAGATGCTTTAGACAGTTTAGAGAGTTGAGAAAGTCATTCAGTATCTATGTGTTCTTGGCGATTTCGAAAGCTATACTCCATTTACAAACTCTTACACTGATGAGCAAAAACATTATGACCACCTACTTAATTGCTTATTGGTCCCATTTGGAATACAATACAAAGTCATTTAGTATTGCATGGATTCAAAAAGTCCTTGGTGGGTTTTTTGAGGTACTTGCCACCAGACGTCTATGCACAGGTCTCGCAATTCCCTTAAATTATGGGCAGTTGGTCGATAACATTCCATATGTGTTTCATCAGGTTGATATCAGGCAAATTTGGTGGCCAAGACATTAAACCACTTTAGCACGATTCTGTCCTAGCAACCCGTACTGTTATCCTGCTGGTAGATGTCATTGCCATTGGGGAAAAGATACAGAAGATCTGCCAATAAATTTCATGCTCTCTGTAACTATCATGGTGCTCTCTATCACTACCACAGGTCCCAAAGAAGCTCAGATAGATCTCACAGATAGCATAAAACTGTCCTGACAATCCAGCGTGGTGCATAATTCGAGCACCCATTCGCCTGGAAGACCACGTATACAGACACAACTATGAACACGGTGTAACAAAAAAACGTTGTTTCTTCGACAGCATGACATGTTTCAATTAATCCATGGACCAATCTCGATCATCTCGTGTCCATTTCAATTGTAATTTACAATGTAGTTTGGTTAATAGGAGAACATGTGTGTACCGTTTGATGGAGAATCCAATGTTCAACAATGTGTGCAGAACAATGTGTTCCAAAACACCTGTGGCTGCTCTACCTTCAGGCTTACCACTGATTGCATCCTTTCCTGCTTTAGGAGCAGACAATCATCCGACCTCCATACACTGTGATGAGATGTGGACATCCACTACCTTATCACCCACTCATAGTTTCATCATCCTTCAAACACTTTCCATAAATGCTCCCTACAGTAGCTTCACAGTTTCCAAAATGCTGGTTCCTAGGCACCGGGCCATAAGCAGTCTGCCCATTGGAAGAGTTATTTATGTCAGTGTGTTTTCATTTTTGCCACATGTATTGTCTCCAGAACATATCCCCATGCATCTCTGCTCCACATGATGTACCCGCAGTGTTACCAGACTCCATTTAATAGTGTGATGAACAGTGGTCGTAATGCTTTGGCTCTTCAGTACATGCCTAAGAATGTCATAATGTCAGACGAATACCATTAAATGTGCTGGTTGTTGCATAAAAGATCAGACGTATTAGGAAATGCCACCAACTTTAGCATTTGTTTCTTTGAATGGGCGTTAAACTGAAATTATATTTTATTTTGTACGCATTTTGTACATAACTGTTAAACCACAGTTCAGAATGAAAACCATCCATATCTGGACAGGATTCTCATCGATGACCAAATGAGCGTCAGAGTTATTTTGATAGCGATAGTGCTCTAACTCGCTTTTCACAAATATTAGCCTCATTTCAAATATACAATTTCACTTTCACTTGTTCATAACAAATGGACTGGATTACTACGAAATTCATGAGATGTGTAAAATATCAATGCTTCTAATAAGCTTTATTTCAAACTCAAAAATCTTTACACCTACATAAAATTGCAGGGACCAAATAAAATACACAATGTATCATCTGTGTAATTGGGGACGATCAACAGAAATACTCAAAAGGAAACAAAAAAGGTAAAATGTGTTTTTTAAATCAGAAAAATATGAAATGCAAAATACAAACAAAACTGGCTGTAAGAAAAGTGTGAAAAGAAGATAGAGTATACATGGCATATATTAAATCAACCAGCAGAAAAAATGATTAAAAATGAGTAAAACCTCTTTTAAGGGCAACGAATTCTCTTTTAAGCATCGAAGAAAGAGCTAATCGATGTAAGAAATACACAGATAAAATGAAGAAGGGAATAACATGGACAATAGTATGCCAAAAGAGATGATTATAATTATGCACAAAATCATGTTTTAAGCACTGAATTTAATGTGTCACTGAAATATTTGAATTGGGAGGAGCAAATGTAAGAATAGGGTAGTATAAAGTAGAGCAGAAAGTTTTTTTTTTTTTTTTTAAATTCACTCATGACTTAAGCTCATCGACATTGAGGTTAGTAGAGGTGGCAAAGGACTGGGGAAAGAAACGGGAAGGAATTTGGCCTTGGCATTTTGAAAGAACCATCCCAGTATTTCCCTGACGTGATTGTGCAAAACCATGGAAAACTGAAATGTGCAGCCAGTCGAAGAGTAGAAAGGAAAACGAAAGAGGTATTAGGTGAGAATCAGTTTGGGTTTATTAATAACTGGAGTGCAGGAGAAGAAATCTTGGCATTAAAATTAATACTGGAATAAACGGGCCAATAAATCATGGTTGTTTTATGGCATTTGTGGACTTAGAAAATGCGTTTGCTTATACTAAATCGAAAGTGTAGTCAAAGTTGAAATAACTTATTCTGAAATACTGAGAGTGAAGAACAAATTATAAACTGCATAAGAATCAAGAGGCTATATTGAAAGAATGTGAAGCAAGAATACATCTATCCTAACTGATATTTAACTGTTATAGAGAGAAATTGGGGTAGTTTGAATGTTTTATAATGGTTCAAGAAGAAACAATCATTATACTATCCTGTATGTAGTTAATAATAAGGTAGTGAAAAAATTATTAAATGGCGTGAAAAAAATTGGGAGAAACAGGAGTGAGGAAATTGTGGAAAAGATATTTACTATGACAATAGGGCAGAAGACTGTGGACAGCTAAGGTTGATCTAGATAGGGTGAGTCAACATGGGATGAAGATAAATGCAAAGAAGAGCCAGCTTATTAGGTATACAGATAAAAAGCTAAAGGTTGATTATGATTATGAAGTGGGGAAGGAGCTACTTACTGAAGATTCAAAATGTAAATACCTCAGCCTAACAGACTTAACTGTGCAGGACACATTGGACAAGTGGTAGGGAAATGGTTCAAAATCCTTCACCTGTTGGAAAGAGTGATGAGGGGATGTACTAGAGAAGTAAGGGAATTGGAGTACAAAATTTTGGTCAGGTCACTGCTGGAATATGGTGGTGAAGTATGGGACCTACATTTTGGGTATCAAATACAGTAGTTGGAGGGGGTGCAAAGAAGGGCTGCCAGATTTGTTTTTGGAAATTACCGCAAAACACAATCAGTAACTAATATGATAAAGGAACTGTAGTGGGATTCATTGGAGGATAGAAGGAGGGTGAAAAGAGTCATGAATGTGTACAAGCCCTATATTGGCAATGAAGCATTGAAAGATATTGGTGGGAAAATTAAGAGAAGTGCATGGAAGGGAAAAGATGACCATGACCACAAGCTGGCACTTGATTTCAGGCATAAGGATGTGGGAACATTTTCTCGTAGGAAAGGGTGCAAGAGATTGGAATATATTGCCAAGAGAAACACTGAAAGAATTTAAAGCAAAAATGAGTTGATGGATGTGTAACCATCGCAATTTTATCAATTATATAATTATATAATGTGTAAGAAGAAAAGAATCTTATTACAATGAAGTGACAAAAGTCATAGGATACAAAAAAGCAAATATCCAGAAGGTGGTAGCAATGCAGAAGAAACGTAAGAATGTGCCGTTCATCGTAGTCTCGCGAGTTGTGTGAAAGATTTTATGAATTGATTATGGCCGCACGACATGAATTAACGGACTTTTAATACGTAGTGGTAATTAACATTAGATGCAAAGGGCATCTCATTTCGGAAATTGTTCTTGAATTCAACATTTTTTGATCCACCGTACCAAGAGAGTGCCGTGAATATGTAATTTACTGGAATGAACGTCTGTGTTGAATCCCAGTGTTGTTATAGTTTTAGTTGTTTTTGGGGCTTAAGGACACATCAACAGCGAGTTTATAAGCGCCCTAACAATGACTCAGCATGACAATGTGGTTTCTCACAGTGTTAACAGTCAGGCAATATATATATATATATTCATATGGCTTTACACTACATCGACTTCGAAGTCATTAGAGGTGGGTTGGGCCGTGGGGCAGGGAAAGGTAAGTAATTCATCCATGACTTTTTTAAAGGAACCAGCATTTGCCTAGAGCGTTTAGGATAAACGATGAAATATCCAAAGCTGGACTGAACAGGGATACGAACCCACGTGCTCCCGGATAAGAGGCCAGAGCGTTACTGCTCACCCACCATGCTCAGTCAGCGTCAAATAACAGCAACACTAAAATGTGGAACAGACATCTATGTGCGGACAGGACAGCGAAATTTGACGTTGCCAGCAAATGGAAGCAGAAGAACGACGCGAGTGCTACCGCTAACTAAACGCCCTCGGCTGCAGTGCCTGTCCTGATCTCATGAAAACATCAGTTGAGCCCTAGATGACTGTAAATACGTTGCGTCTCCAGATGAGTCATGATTCCAGTTGATTCTTGATTGTGGGGTTCAAGTGTGACTGAGACCCCACGAGGCAATGGACCCAAGTTATAAGGAAGGCACTGTGAAAACTGGTGGAGGCTCCATCCTGGTATGGGCTGCATATATATAACTGTACATGGATCAGGCAGGACCTCTGGTCAAAACGAAACGATGAATGACTTAAAATGTTTATATTCAGATATTTAGAGACCACTTTCAGCCATTCATGGCATTCATCTTCCAAAACACCGATGGGATATTCCAAGACAACAAAGTGCCATGTCACCGGGATAAAATCGTTCACAATTGATTTGCGGAATATTCTGTACAATTACAGCGAATGATTTGGACTCCAAGACCACCAGACACGCATCCAGCCGAAAATATCTGGAACATGAACGAAAGGTAATTAGGGCGCTAATGACTTCGCTGTCTACGGACCCTAAAACCCCAATAACAACAACAATAACGAAATGTCAGTTCGTGCACAATGTTGCTGCTCCAGCAACACTTTGGCAATTATGGACGGTTCTAGAGGAAGCATGACTATTCAGGAGATTCCACTTCGTGTTTCTGCACTTCGCCCACACGGTATGAGGAAGTATACCTTGACTTTTGACACTTCATTGTATTCAGGAAGTAAAATTACAACTGATAACGGATGAAATAATAGTGTCAAAAGCAGTAAAGCACTTGCAATAGGTGCCTTCTTCAAAAAGACAAAAATTGTTTAGTTTAAAACAGTAACCTCAAAATCAGGAAGAAATTTCCAATACCGTACATGGGGCACAATTTTATGGAAGTGAATCTAGAACTCCAAGAATTATAGAAACAACGAAAACTGAAATTTTTCTAACATGATGCAAGTAGACTGATATAGCGCAAAACGAATGTGTTTCGGAAATGATGGGTGAGGGCAGAAGTTTGTGGAAGAGTCTTACAGGTGGGTTACATCTTAATTTATAACTGGAAAGAACAGTCGAAGACAAGAACTGTAGAGGAAGAGACAGATTAAAATTTATGAAGCAAATAACTGGCGATGTGATTGTAATGTGTATGTGGGAAAAAAGAAAATAATTCAAAACAGGAAGAGAGAAAGTGATGCATCAAAGCAATGTAAAGATTAATGATAGATAACAATCAGCTATCGTGTATAATAAAACCAGTCTCAGTTTTAGCTATCACGAGATTCAGTTCACTTCTCTTTCTTACTCTAGATAAAGAATTATAATCTATCTTCCAAATGATTGAAGTAGTATGAGCATTAGTGGTAACTGTATCATTTATAGATAGATACCAAACGCGGGTACTACATCGTTTCATTCTGAGTAGTTAATACAGGAAAAATGATAATTATTTGTAGATCATAATAGTAGGCCCTATACAGATCCTTATAATGTAACTTGTAAAAAAGTATACTTGTTATAATGTGCACAGAATATTCTTATCATTCGCAGAATTTTGCATGAAACATCAAGACGATTATGAAAGAAGGAAGTTGTTGAATTTGTAATCACACCGGAAAATTGCGGTGGGAATCACCTGCGTGTCGAAGAAGACTTCCGTACACCACCTACGTTACGTGGGGTTGAGAAATCAAGACGGCATCTTGGTAAATGACACCATTCATATTGTAAATTCTTTAACTGGAAGCTACTGCTACTTCTTAATCTTAAGAAACACATCCCCAAATACATGACATTGTCTGAGATGAAATGAACTGTGAATGTTATGTTGCTACCATTGATGCTACAGAAAGGTATCCAGAAGGAACCGTGGTAGCTAGAGCTACGGTGTGTGGCGTCCACTCTGCATCGTGCATGTTGTATGTTTCTATCCTTTCTGTGTGTGACGCGCTAGTGTTTTATGTGTGAAGAAGCGATCTGAACGACGGTAGCAAGTGGAGGCCATTATGCTACCGAGAAATCACGTGTGAGTGACATGTGTGACAATTTCTCCTATCATTGGTACAAGTGTATTGTACTAGCACCTAACGCAAGTTCATCAAGGAATGTACTTAAACTGCGGCATTTGTCGTCGATAGATCTGAACCGTCTCACGAGCTCGCATAGGAGAAAGGTGTCGGCATAACCGATTGAACAAGAAAGTCGAGCAATAGAAAGCCAAGCGCTGATCGTCGAATCAGAACGCACCCTGTGATCTTACAGAGCTCATACCGCTCTTCTGTCGAGTGACTTGAGGCAAAAATAATGAAATTTCTTACGAAGGTCACTGTGACATTCTGAAAGTGAAGATGTAAAAGTAAATTACGTGGTAAGAAAGTGGAAACCAAAAAAAAAACGAATCGCAGGCAGAATTAAAACAAACCCATTTGGAAAAGCTGAGAAGTGTCAGCTCTACCAACTGAGGAAGAAATACAAGCGGAAGAAAAGCACGGAGGAACAACGACTTTGGCGCGCCGGGACTCTGCGGTGCGGAGAATAGAGTTACGGGAACTGCAACCGATGAAAGTGGTCTGCACTGCAGATCAACCACAGCTTTTTTTACTTCTCTAAACATCCTCTGGAACACGTTTCGTAGCAGTTAATTCCAATTAGTCTTTCTCTCGTCTTCCGTTTCAACAAAAGAGCGCTTCAAAGATGTGGGATTAGTGTCCTTCTCTCTCCATTTCAGACTCAAGGTCTTGTTGTGCAATTCGACGCATTTCTAGCCCGTACGTCTCGTTACCTCGTCCAGGAACATTGCTCATAATGTATCAGTCTGTGTGCGATGAAAATTATAAATATCTTAAAGGGTTAATATTTCTTGGTTTGCTTGGTATCAATAAATCTTTGGGAATAACTTTCTAGCCTCGTAGTTGCTTTCCAACTCAACTGCCCTTTGACTTCAGTGTAAGCGTATTCCTTGTTTTACCATTCCCCTGACCTGGTACACGCTTCCTGAGTAATAACAAATTCTTTCTATGGCAAGAACTCTTGTGCTCAATTCTTGCGACCCTTGAGATTCGAAAAACAACTTTTAAATTTATTTGAGCTACTAATAATCCACGTAGAATCTTCATGATTTCACAGTGTACCACAAAAGTATCTAAAAAGTTGAAAAAACAAGCTAGCGAGTGAATGTATCATTTCGACTTATATTCATTGATATCATCTTAAAATTTTATGATAATTTGATGAAGTTGGATGTCCATGAAATGCAATGCTTAATTCCTCCAGATGGTTACCATACTTCAGTTGTATTAAAAACAAGTAAATTAAATTAATAAGTGATGTTGTCGACAGCTGAATTTTTTCGAATAGTGTCTAACAGTTTCGTTTTCCGCTTCAAACGTCTCAATATCTGTTTCTATCAGACAATATAGGAGTATAGAGAAAATGAGAGCTAAGATTAGAAGCAAGTCATGTGAGAGCCATTGCATTGATTTTTTTTTTAAATCTGTATTTTATTGTTTAGAAACAAGATCCAATTCCTACCTTAATCTCCGCTTGTTCTCGGTGAAATAATTTATTTTGCTATAAAAGCAGTTAAAGGCAGAAAGTGCTGTTTGACGAGGCGTGAAGTTTTTCCACGCAGTTGCTAATTCCTAACTTTACATCTGGCGAAACATTACCACAAGCTCAATGAACTGGACTCAGGCAGCTTGGTGTCACAACTTCAAATCTGTTAGTTCACACAAGTTATCATCATTTTTTGACATCCAAAAGCTGCTGCATAAAAATTGGTATTTAAAAATATAAATGAAATGAAACGTGTAATACATGGAATACTATAACCAGTATTCACGTATTCATTTTTGGTAGACTTGGAAAACCAAGCGAAGAACGGTTATGAAGCGAGATACTACAGACAGGAGAATCATGAATAAGGTAACTACACAATAAGCCTCGAAAATCGAGAATGATTATAATGACATCTTGTTCTACTTGCTCTAGAAACAAGTATTTAATATTAAGTTACTTAAATTTAAAAAGTGCAAATCAACTGATTAGAATTTTCAGTGCAGCTGTGATGATTGTAATGTGATTTCTTGCATGAAGTTCATTGATATATTACTGAGGAAAAGGACAACGGACAGACAAATTTTAGTGATTACTATGGCATGTAGTTTGACATAACTCTATCACAATAAAATGAAGTGTTTCCTGATTTATTCTGGGTATACACTGAAAATCCAAATAAAATAAAAAAATTAGTTGGCCGTATCTTCTGTTTCAGACTTTGAGAATACGCATTAGATCATTCAATACGTGTAACTGGTTTGCTTCATAAGCTGTAGTAAGTTGTTTTTCCGATGTTTTGTTTCCAACAAGAAATATAATACTAAATAATACACATTACCGTAAAATCGAATCCAGAATAATAATTAAAAGAGATGATTAAAAAACTAAAAGTATTAACTGTATTCATAAACATAGAAACGGCTAAATCGGAGATTTCCTTAATCTAACTACGCCCTAAGTCCCTGACATCCAGCAATAAGGTTATCGGGTATAGAGGACCAAGAATCCACAGAAGCGGTCTGGCGTATTTCACGTAACACAGCCAGAGCTGTAGCACGGGTTAAAGGCCTTTGAAAAAACTCCCAGACGGGATCGGCATTCGAACTGAGGACCTTTCGATTTCCACCTTTCCGCTTTAACCACTGAACCACCACACCACTCTATTTTTTTTCGTATATGACAATAATTTCAATAAAAAGAATAGATCTGAAGGGATCTAAATCTACAATCTTTATGCAATTCACTAATCTGCAGTTCACTATGGGTGGCAGAGGGTGCTTTGCCTCAAAAAATCTCTACACTGTGTATTCTAACCCCGAGTAGCAAGAGGGAAGAAAGAATTCATAAAAGCATCAAATAGCACCTAATTTCTTTTATCTTGAAATCAGTCTATCTATATAAATAAAACGCTAATCCTGGTCACGATGTAGCCATGTAAGTCACGCTGTGACGTCACGCTTCCCGCCTCTTCTACCCAACAAACAACGACCAGAGATTACATGGTAGAGATTTATATAATATATATTCGTGTAAACAGATGTTTTCGATAAATTCTTAATCCAGAGATGTGTAAGATTAATACTTCAATTTTCGAGGAACAATGATAGCAGAAGTTTTGATTAGATTGAAATTTAACCTGGATAACAATGACAAATGGAATTTGACGCTATCGCAGAAAGCACAAGTAATTTAAGGTTTTAAGAAATAATTTGTTTTCATGAGCGCCACATTACTCCGTTTGAATGAAAGTGGTTCCTCACTGATCGCGACCTATGCGGCATGAACATGGATTAAAACTAATATTCCGCGGCATAACGTGAGTTGTTGAGATTAATTTCCAATTTGTTTTGCTTTCATTGACGCCATATTACAGTCATAGTATGTAACTGTGTCAGCCGTACAAACGTTGTAATATTGATTTTAAAACGAAATATAAAAATGTAAGAACTCATGAAAATTTAGGTCATGTTTGTATCGCGATACATTGAATGTATTAATTCGCGTGTGATAGAGATTTTGATTTTCTATCGGCAGTATTAGCGGAGTTTGTGGTTAGGTGGAAATGCACCTGGACCAACATGAAAATCGAAAATTTTTGCTACAGCGTCAGGCACTAGTAAATGCACTGAGCATATTTTTTCAATTATTTTTAACAATTCAGGATTACAACTGAAACATTTTGCTACAGCGTAAGGCACAAGAAATTGCTTTGACATTATTTTATAACAATTAAACAACTGCAAATAAATGAATTGCCAAAACACTGCATTCAACCCGTGCATTGAAGTTTGTAAGGTATATTTGAAAGGTATGAAATACAATTCGGCCAGAAAATTTTATCAAATACAAGCGTTTCTATATGTAGTAAACCTTTAAAAGATGACGGAGAAGGTATTAAGAAAGCAGCGACAATAGATATACTTCTCTCAAGAAAGACATATTTGTACAATTAATAAATATATTTTTGAATCTTAATGCCCTTCTAATTGGTTATATATTTCAGGTAACATAAACATAATCCCGCAGAAAGTTCGTACTTTGTCAAGTTAACGCCAAATACAATAAGAAATGAATCAACCAGCCCAGGTAGCGCGGGACTAGCAAGACGGCTTCGAATTGCAGTGGTCGTCGGATCGAGTCCGGCCGAGGGCATGGTTGGTTTTAATTTAATGTTGTGTCTGCCCTATGTGTTGTTCTTTCACTTGTGCTCATCAATAACACTAGAAGAATCTATATATACACAACTGAGAAATAAAAGACACAGAGTTACTGGCTGAGTGGCTACAAGGCCGAATGCCAATTTTAAAAATATTTTTTTAAAAAAATATATGAAGGACGTCAAGACAGTCGAAGAAGTTACAGATGGCTGATTGCTTGCCACACTAGTTGTACATGTGTCTACGGGTCAATTTAATTCCAAAAGATGTTCATTAGGTGGTTAGCGGTTGCAGTGGGTAAGTGGAAAACGCCTGTGGGAAAGGGTTGAATCAAATGAGTAAGGTAGATCGTTAAATTTTTGCTAAAAGACTGCAATCTCTCTGCTCTAAATGACTTGATCTGAAAAGATTTATTAGTAAATGAAGCCTATATGGAGACTCAAGGTGGATTGATGCACAGATTTATGGACAATTAATAGCCAATTAGTAACGACAGCCTTGCATAGTTACAATTTTTTTCCGTTACAATTCTTGTTCAGATAATTCCCCATTTCATCAGAGTTAGAAGCTTCGTGAAGAGAACATACAGGGTCACTCTTACCATATGACGACAATCGCTCTCTTCTGAGAATTTCAATGCCGTAATTTTCGTTTCAGTTCTGATTAATTACAAGCAAGTACACCCATCATGACACTGTTGAGAAGAGAATTACTTTCATAACAGTTTGTCGACGTTCCAGACAAACTGATCCTCCGCCACAGATAGCCTCTTTCTTGCTTCCTTTGGGCTATCATACTGCAAACATTCCCGCAGCATCATGATAACGACTGACGTTCCATTCGTCCAAAAATTGGTAAATAGAACTATTTTTTTTTTTAAATAACCTTAACGTTACACTAAGTTTTCAGTGCGTAGTTTTTCATTTCGTACAGTGTTGTATTGCTGACCTAAATGGCAGTAAACTTCTAAACTTCTTTAACAACTGATGATCATTTATTTAATATAAAACTTAGTTAATTAAATGTACATGGAAAAAATTCTGTTTACCTCAAAAACGCCGCAATTTGAATGAAAAAGTTTTTATACAACGCAAAACACTATCTTCGTTATTTTCACCTTTTTTGGCTAGCACCTAATGACTGCGTTGTAAGATTGTAAATAACTTTTCTCCACTTTTTTATCTGTTACCTGCAATTCCCAGAATTTAAACACTGTTAGAGCAACATTTAATTGAAAATAGCACAGTTTTAAATAAGTGAGGATACGTAATCTGGAATGAAGAGGTGCTATAAAACACAATAAAGGTAGATTAAAATACTTTAAGTGAGTTTATTTATTTTCTAAACACAAAAGAATAATAAAAACATAAAGCATCCAAATTACAATACAAACTTCACTTATGCGGCTGATAATAATTAAAAGTTGCACCCAAAATGGAATAAAGACAAAACAATACACAGCGATCATTTTCCTAAGTCTTTTATGAAAAACGATTTCCCTGCATTCGGTAGGCAGTAACTTACACTATTTATTGAAAAACAGCAGTCATTGTTCATCAGCACTGCAACATAAGTTTTTGGTTATTACCATGAGCTTTAAGCAATCATTTGTATTTCACTGAAAAGAAACTACAATGATATTCTGTACTTTGTCAAACATGGACATATTTTTGTCTCTACTACTGGCCCATCATAGGAACAATCGTTAACACTTTATAAACGAAATGTTTATGATGTACGTCAGAAGCAAAAACACAACTAAACCAGAACCAGACGGTAAAAAAGGAAAAGCTGTACTTTCCCCAGAATGTAGTAATTTTATTCTCGCGACTCCTAATACATGACGTTCTTGTTTTGAAAGCAAAAAATTCATTTTCTCAAACAGAAAAAAAAAAAATCTCCCTCATTTGCTTTTCGGAACGTATATTTTCTCCCGCAGCCGGTAAAGGGTGTAATAAGATTGGAGGGATGGCAGCAGGAGGAAATGAGTGGAATTCCAGCCGCCTTTATCAAATCCGTAAACAGGAGACAAATTTTACTACCAGAAAGGATTTGTTGTGAGTGGCTTTCATCTATGATTGGACGCGCCATGAAAGTCCAACAATTCCCCTTTGATATGCAAGGAGTTATAAAGGCTTTAAATAACATTTTATATCAGAGTCCTTCGCTATAAACAACTCCAAGGAGTACCACTTTCAACATGTCTCTACATTTAGTTTGAGCCATCTTGAACATCATTGTTTTGCTTATAGCAATTCGCATCACAAATGAAGTAGTGAGTAAAGCGATCTTCCGATTAGCGGTAAATATTGACTGTGACAAGAATGGATCAAAATGCTAACATTTCTAAACAACTCCAACACTTTTAAACCATCTCTACAATTTGGTATCAGTCATCTAGAGTATCTTTCTTTTGTTTCTAGCAATTCCCATCAGAAATAAAGTAGTGACTTAAACGACATATCGGGTTAGCGGTGAATTTTAACTGTGCCAAGCGTGTATCGAAATGCTAACATTTCTAACATAAAAAATTTCGGCAACTCTCAGGCCTAGCTAGAGTCCTTTTTGGTTGGGGAGCCTAATGTATTAAAATTTCGTAGTGGACGAGATCCATAAACACGCAAAATTGAAACAGTTTTCTGTGGAATAGTCTTAAAAGTGTTTTGCCTGTTCAGTTTCGAGACAGAACCGGCGATTCAGCGTCCTCAGGTTGCTATTGGAGGCGGCGTGGGGGCCGCGGCGACCGGTCACCTGCCATCAACGTCGCTGAAGCTGGCGGCGAACACGTTGATGGCAGGTCACCAGGAAGACGCCCACCACCACGTAGTTGTTCAGCTTGTTGGCGTGCTCCTTCTTCTCGTCGCCTTTCAGGTCTGAACGGCCTTTGAAGATTAACGCCATGCCAACCGCTATCTGGAACAAACCATCAGGGAAAATTTAATGGTTATCAAGTGTTGTTTCAAGTTTCGGTCCAAGTAATACGAATTTATTCCTCACATTTAACTACCTGTAAATACATATCCAAACGATACTGTTCTTTCTTTATTCTGAAAATCAATATAATCTTAAATTCATTTTAAGAATGTAACTGAATTAGTTATTAAAAAAAATAGCCCAAATAAAAATGATCAACCAATGAATCAAAGGCATCCATAGAACAAATTCAATCATTGTCCGTAGCATTTTTCTTGTCAGATAAAGAAAGAAAAACCAAGTTTGAACAATGCCAAACTATGCGATAACAGATACATTCACAACTTTACCATGATAAAGTTCATTAAACGGCAAGTTCAATTACACGTTCGTAAAAGTTGCATACATGGAGTAAAATGTAGAATTCCATAGATACGTAACGGGAGGGTAGCGGGGATAAATAGCGGCCCGGATAATTTACTGTTTTATTTCAGTACGCTTCTGCACTAACAGTATCTAAAACTACTATTTATTGATCATTTATATTCTTAAAAATCGGTGATATTCAAATATTATCACAGTGGATATCGTTAGATTTGGCAGCTTACCATTTATTTATTCGTTCAAACGTCTCTATTTCACAAAACTAGTCATATCACAGTAGCAGCCCTTAATTTTCCCGTCTCATCCACAATCAGCTATCTCGATACCTATTCCTGTATTATTTTTTAAACCGTTAATTCTATGGCACATTTCCAGTCCTCTGGTATGCAGCAAGTCTTCAGATTCAACCTAAACAATATTTCTACAAAGACGTACCTTTAACATATTTGTGTAATAATATTATCCATACTTTATCCATCCATTTTCAACCTACCTGGATCCCACATAACATCCTCATAAAATATTTTGATTTCCAGGTTGGATCATTTCTACTGGTGTGGAACAGCTCCGTCTCCGGTATCTCCCATTCCTTTGTGATAATCCGTTACTGTTATATTAAAAAAGTTGCTTAATATTCCAGTCAATTTCATACTCTCAATAATTTCTTCCCCATTCTTACCCAGAATTTTCTGAATACCATCTCTTCCCTTCCCCTCAATTTCCCAACATAGCATTAGAAATTTGTAGCTGCTGTACTTAGTATTCATAAACCAGCCATAATATTCTTCAAGACTTTATATTAAACTTCCGACGAAGTTGCTTTGATTTCTTGTTAAGTTATTTAATTGGTTCCATACAGTTATATTTATTCTTATCATATTTTCTCTTTTCTTAACAACCTGTTTATCCTTCTGATTTTCCTTTCACGGTGACACGTTTGTAGAGATTGTACAAAAGTTATGTTTTGTTACCTGCAGTTCTAGTGATAAATTTCAGAAAGCTGATGCAGAAATTTTTCTTTAATAGATATGTATGATAGCAGTTAAGATTTTTAATTAAAATCTAATCACTTGCATTTCCAAATACTGTTAAATATGATTCCATCGATCTTTATAAGTTCAAGTGATTGATAAAATGCGATAACTGTAATTATTGCACCTGATTTCTTGTTTAAATTAGAATGAAAGGAGAATTTTAGTTTTTAAGAAAAGGCGTCCAGCTGAACACATTTATGTTATTCCAACTGCCATTGTTAGCAGTGTTGCTGATGGGACTGACCTGCAGCAGAAGACTGATGCAGATGAGCGTAACGCTGATGACGAAAGTGTAGCTGCCTCGTCCGTACATGACCAGGTAGCGCAGCTGGTTGGCGTTGGAAGTGATGAGCGCCACGTCCATCATGCCCTGCGCCACGGTCTTCTTCGCTGCCCACGGATTACGAGATTCCTTCAGCACTTCCTCCTCCTCCTCCGCCTACACATATTGATTGAATGATCAGAATACCAGGAAGGGCGTTTCTATGTTAATTACATTATCATTAATTTACGTAGTGAGTGCTTCACTTCTTTTATCACGCAGTGTATATACGGATTTCACATTGAAGCGTCGAGTTTACTTCGTAAGCAAAATTTTGTCACAGTTAATTATTAATGTAACGGTGACGCAGTATATTTTCTATTTGCACTCATCCTCTATTTCTCCTAACCGTTAGTTATAAAAATATCCAGTTTCGTATTCTGTCCAATGGAAACAGATCACCTCGTTATTAGAGTAAAATTGTAACTATCTTCTTAGAGTCTACTCGGATTGTGTATTAATGTCAATCACTTCACTTTACGTCAAACTTAAATTACGTAGCAAAACGCATTTTAAACACAGATTGAATCATCTATTTATGATTCTAAAAAACAGTAATATTTAACAAAAAATTTCCATCAGATTACTTCTTCCTCAGCGACAACGAATTATTTATACACATACGAAACTTTTTATCATTAAATCATGTTCAACACTTGGCCGTGATCATTAAGGCTCAGGGGCTGTATTTGGCTCTTTACACGAGGTACCATGATTCAGTTTCGGAAGTGGCAGAAATTGAAGTCACCAGCAGCGAATTGTAGGTGTAACGTAGCAATTCTAACCACCCAATTATACACCGAACACGTGGATTAAATCCAAAACTACAACTCAGATCGTATAGAGTTAGAATTTGTGATACTGTTGATGGTGATTGTAAACTTCGTTGGTGTCTAAAGAACAAGCACCGGATTTTACCTAATGACTTCTTTGGACCACATGCACAACACCAACAACATTATGGGTAGATGTATCAAAAATTAATTTAGAAATCAACAACGATATATATAAAGTAAATTCGTATGTATTTGGTAGCTGGTTGATCGAACCACAAAACGTCCTAGCGCAGCTCATAAGATCAAGCACAACTTAAAAATAAAATAAAAAAACCTACCACCTTCGGGATTCGATCCTAAAAAATGAGTGCAAGCGCCTTAATCAATGAGCTACCAGAATACTTAGTATAAAAATGTTTGATGAACGAACCTTCTGGAAGAAGGAATAACACACTTGAGACGGCTCAAGTAACCAAATACCAAGTCTTTTTTATTTTCTTCTCTTTCTTTTTTTAAAAAATGAAAGGATTCCACTATTGCATTATAACAATCACTAAAATGTCCGAATTAATTTTTTCATCTTACACAGCAAACATATCGCAATGCAGTGTGCCACTTTTGGAAGTACAATCAGTTACTCAACAACTACCCCTGATAATGTTCACATTAAGCATCAATAAGGACATTATAGTAACTAACATGGGATAACATGCACTCAAAAACTGCTGTGAAAAATTATCATACTAACAGGTTTTTAAGTAATTGACTGCTTATGAGTGTTGTTGGTAATATAATTGATATTGTTAATAGGTGTGTGTACTGTTCCACATAAATAACAACTAACATGATATAATACGTTGTCGCAAATTACAGTTAAACTTATCATGGTAACTGGTTGGTAAGAAAATAACTGGTTATTAGATGCTGGTAACAAGTGTATACACTGTTCCACATAATAAGTATTAATTAACTCGGGATTGTATTTGTAGATTACAGGAGATATTGATTATACTAATGGGTTGTAGCTAACTTGTTGTCAATATATAATAATATTATCAATTATATAGTAATATTGACATTACTAATAAGTGTATGTACTGTACCACATCCCCGAGCTTATTCTCATATGGGATCAAAGTGAACATATCTATCTATCTATATAGATAAATGATTCACAGCTACTGTGCATTAGGCGCTTGGATGTGAACTGCCGAATAGAAATTGACAAAGACGTGAAGCAAAGGATGAGGTAACTTCCCTGTTGTGGTACTGACCAGGTCGATGCTGCTGTTCTGAAGTTGCTTGTTCTCCGGCTTGAGCAGATCATCCAGGTTGTCATCAGGGGCGCTGACATGTAGCACCAACTTTCTGTCGCCGTCGCTGTTGTTATCAATGCCGCTGATGTCTGCTGCTGGCGGCAGAGTGCCATTCAGTGGGGGCGCATCTCCTACTTCCGGTTCCGCAGATGCTGCCATTGTCGCCAATGTTGTTCAAGTCTGCAAGAATTTTCATCAGACCGCAATATATTAATACAAAGAATCAACGCCCTAATTATTGTTCTGTAGGACATCAATTTCTCTAATTTAAAAGATAAGAAACATTGAAATTACTTCCTTGCCAACAGACCATTTATCTCTTAATACTACGTAACCAGATTCCTCAATTCACAGAAAACATTAAAGTCAGTTGGTCCTCCTATCAAAACTATGTAACAAAACTTTTAAAATCTCAATGTAATATTGGGAAAAAAGTCTTCTCAGGATAACAGCCTGAATCAAAGTGTTTTTCTGCTGCAGCGTGTAAGTAGAAAGCCAACTTATTGATCTAGTAATGCGTCTAAATGATCCAGAAGCAATTATCAAATGAGTACAAAAAAATTTACTTAATCTCAAAACAAAAAATCGTTTGCGATAATCTTAGTTACATTTGAAAATGAATTTACTTTTGATCAGTAACTGATATCGTTATTTCCAATAGATAATTTTGTTAGTCAACTAGTTCCAAAACAATAATTCTCTTAATATTTAAGCTGGAAACCTAATGTAGAAAACAAGAATCTTAAGCGTCTTATCCGTAACCCTGCAGGTAAAAAAAAAAACAGTGCGTGACAATATGCTGCACATTAAAACCAAACTCGCGTCAAGACGTTGGGGACACGCAATTGCTTCAAATTTTACATGCATGTCGTGTACCTTAGTGGTATACCATAGAGCAAAAATAAGGTACACTTCTCAAGCACTTAAAAAAAAATCTACCTCAAAGTTATCAAAATTTTTCCAACGTTTCTATAACAGTAGTGCAGAAATAAAGCTTAGCTGTGAGAGTGGTCTCGCGAGCTTGTAAACAGTATATCGACTCTCCATACACTTTTATCCTGTTGAAAATGTCTTTCGATTTGATTCCTCAGCTTTTTTTAACAAATACTGGGATGATAATTTAATCATTGTATTTTGAAAGGCCGTATGTGTCCAAAAGTAAACTTTCGGAAAGGTAAGAAAAAACCAATCCAGAAGCCTTATTAGATATTTTTGATTAGCTTTATATGGTATTTTCATTTGAAATGTGTTACCTTAATATCCCACTATTCCTTTTCAAAAGAAAATATACTAGAAATACTCCCCAAAATACAAGTGCAAAAAAATATCGATTGCACCCTTTCAAAAAACGCCGATTCAATTAATATACAGGCACAAAAAAAAATAAGTTTTCGTAATATCATGACTGCATTCTATATGGTTTGTGATATGACTTCCTGCCATCTTTACGCAGCTACAGCTGTATGAAACTCAAGTAAACAGAAATTATTTACTAACCTGCAGATAGAAACAAACAGCTGGCAGAAAATCGCGCTGGTAAACTGGAGCTCTCGACGAGACGTCATGATTCTTATACGGAGCGCGATAGTCGTCGACAGGTAGTGGTCAACCGCAGCGCGATACGACTATCTCGGGATGGCGTATCGCCAGTTGCCTGGTATGCAGGCGCTCTGCTTCCCGAGCAGAGACTCAAACTTCGACGAAACCACTACGCAAGTACTTCCCTCTTCCCCGTGAACTAGTCACGGAAGATGTTTGTATTTGCCACGCGTTACGACCATAGATCCTCATAGTGTATCCTTTCCGTGCCTAGACAGCAAAGAGTAAACATGTTGACTGAAAACATTCTTTCCTTTTGTTCTAAGCTACGATATCCAGGAACGTTAAAGCACCACCACACAAAATCGGAGAAGTTCAAATTCTGGGCTCAACTTACCGGCCGTCATGGATTACAATTTTTAGACGATTCACCGCAATCAGTTGGGCGAATACACAAATGATCCCTAACATCAGCTTTACAATTCGCTAACGTGCTGGATACATACTGTTCCGATATGCCGTTTATACTGCCACGCTGGTGTTCGTCCTCCACCCGTGAGTCGATCGGCAGATCTTAGTTGATCTAAATGCGCGACCCAGACGCCGGTATGCACTCAGTGCCAAAACTCGCGGCAGTTAGCCCGATGGTTCTGAGCAGGAAAGACTTGTCCCTCCTTCTGCTGCTCCCTGCGCGGCAAGATGAGACAGCCTTGTTGGTTGGAGACAGACGATACCGGTAAGGGGGGCGCCCATTAATTACGTGAGGTGTTTTACCGGAATTCTG